>CAUYRB010038117.1:0-63886 GCA_963574695.1 Propithecus perrieri
TTTGTCCCAGCTTCTCTGGTGGGTGTGGCTGTTTTTTCGGTTGTGCCCAGGTTTTTGTGGTTGGTGTGTGCTTGTTTTTTGCCATGGCACTCTTGCCCGGGCAAAACAGTTATACTCTGTCTAAAAAAAAAAAAAAAAAAAAAAAAGAACTCCAAACTGAATAGTAAAAAAAAAAAAAAAAAAAGAATGTTCTTCAGGAAAAAGGAAAATGATCCTAGAAGGAAAGTCAGAAATTCGAGAAGGAATGGTGAAGAAATTGGTAAACACGAAGATAAACAAATGTTGTCTATATTAAGTAATTATGATATCTTTTCATCTTCATGTTTTTTAACCACTTATTACTGATACATCGAACTGTTTTCTATATGTTGATCTTGTATGTAGTCACTTAATTCTCTTGTTAGTTATAATAATTTTTTAGTTAACTCTCTTTTCTAGGTACACAATGCAGTAACAACAGCTGCAAATAATGATATTCTGGTTTCTTCCCTTCTAAAATTCATACTTTGTTTTTGTCTTCTTGTCTTAGTAGGACTTTCAACATAATGTTAAATAATAGCAACGACAGTGGATCTGTGTGTTGGTCTTAAATTTTATGGGAATGCTTTCAATATTTTGCCATTAAGTATGCTATTGATTTCTGGTAGTTTCCATTTGTCATTTTAAGGAAGATTTTTTCCTAATCTTAGCTTGCTAAATAAAGTTTAATGAATTTTAACAAAAGCTGAGATCCTATGTGGAGTCCCATTCAAAGATGTGTTATCTGGCCTCCGAACAGAAATCAAGAAATTTCAACTTATACTCTCCTATAAGAATATACTTCCAAAAACCCTTTTTTCCTCTCCCTCTCCCAATTCTCTTTTACCCTGCAGTTATTCTGGAAACCCCCACACTTACAAACTCCAAAGCCTTTCTTAAGCCCTAGCACAGTGACCCCTCCCAAGAATTTTCTTTCTCTAATATACTCCCCTAGCCCACCCCTGCCTGTTTGTATTGTATAGATGGTCTTAGTTTCTCCAGCTGAGGCCCCACCTTCCCTCTGGCCTCTTGGTTTTGTTTTTCTTTTCCCATTCTTGAGACCATACATCATAAAAGATCCTTGGGACCAGACTGGCAAAGTTTCTTTAGAGGGCTGGCAATGGGCACACCCATCCACTTGTAAATTCTCTCATCCCTTGCATCCACCGCACCCTTCCCGGGTTATTCCACCGCATCTCTGGTATGTACACACCCAGGATCCTGCGTCTGGCCTGCCTTTCTCACACCAAACCTGGGCAGTCTCAGCCACTTGAAGTCTTGCACAGTTGCATACACAATGATGATCCCAAATCTGCATGTTTAACCCCAACTTTTCCCCAGAGCTCCAGAAATGTATATCAATTGCCCAGTAGCATCTCCAACAGGATATCCCTCAGGATCTCACATTCCACAGGTTCAAAACCCTACTCACTTTCCTGACTACCACCACACTGTCCCTCTTCTGTGTTCCTATCTGAGGTTTGATGTCATCCAGGCGACAGGGTGGAAGTCAGCTCACCTGGCCCTCGCACTTGCTCCCCACATTCAATCGCTTATCAGAACCTTGCTATCACATCTTGACTCATCTCTTGAGTCCGTCCCCACTGTCACTGCCTTTGTGCAACACAGCCTCCTACCAGGTCTCTTGCCCTAGCCTCCCGGTCTCCCAATTCGGGCTTGCCCTCCTCTGGATCTACCCTCTGTACTGCTCCTCCGCAGTACGTGGCCGCGCCACCCTCATCCGCTAAATACACACGCTCCACACACCCATCCGCAGGGAGCAGCGATGAACTGAGGGCGCCCTCTGCTGCTAGTTTACAGAACTACAATTCCTTGGAGCCATTCGGCTCCTGGAGTTGCTATCCAGAACAGAGCTTGGACTGGGGTCTCTCCACGGAATAAGGTCACTTTGCCCCAACAAGGAAGCTCCGAGCAGTAAGGAAATCGGTCGTCCCTCCTTTCCCAGCCCCCTGTCATCCTGACTGCCCCACTGCTCCTCGAGGCACACGCCCCTCCCCTCGTGGCTCGTCCCGCCTCCCAGCTCACAGCCCGGGTGGGACCTCCCGGAGGCAGGAGCACCGCCTCCCTTGGGCTCAGCCAGACGGAGCCAGGGTGAGGGTGGGGACAGCCTGCCGGCCTCGGACTCGCGTGGACAGCTCTCACCTCGCCTCTGTGTGTTTAGAAAGAGGTGCCCTTTCTGATGCAGCCCCGACCACGTGCAGCTTAAAAGGCGCCCTTCCTCCTGGACGGAAGGGAGAACGGTGGGGGACAGCCCTTCGCCAGGCCCCCGCAGCTTGACGCCCAGGAAGCAGGCTGGATCTCATTCTCCCGTAACATCTTATTAAGGCTTCCTGAGTTCACCGCTCTGCCACCTCTGAGATGGGTCCCACAATCTAGTGGAAAAGACGACAAAAGGCCTGAAGGTCGTGGAGGGAGGTCAACAGGTTTTAGTGTCTTTCAGAAGATAAAATCAACTGGACTTGGTGGTTGGTTAAAGTCGTTAAATAAATATTTATTGAATGCTCCTGAGTGCCAGGCATTCTGTGGAGTCCAAGGAAGAGGGAGTGGTTTCTCCCAAGCTTCTAGGATGAGAAACTGACACAGGAAAGGGGGAGAGCAGATTGAGAATGCCGGGGCGGGAGAGGATGGGTCCTGCCTGGGGCAAGCCGAGTGTGCTCTGCCAGGGGCCACAGGTTAGAGATCAGGAGGGACAGCAGGGTGCAGATGGGACCTGTTGGGAGCCCTCCACAGACAGACAGTAACTGAAGGCAGCGGGGCAAGTGAGCTCGCCAGAGAGGGGGTGCAGAGTGACACTCCTGGGAAGGGAATGCATGAGCTGAGATGGGGATGCGAGGATGAGGAGGACACACCAGAGACAGCTGGAGGGTGGGATGCCCATGATGTGGGTGGGCAGGTTGAACATAGTGCATGGATGGCCTTGAGTGCCAAGCCTGGCATCTTGACTTTATTTGGAGGCAGTGTAGGCTTTTGATCAGAGTTATGATGTAATTAGAGCAATGCTTTAGGAAGAACGATCTGTGTGCAGAGTGAAGGTTGGATTTGGTAAGGTCTGGAGGCAAGATGACAGTTAGAAGACAATCTCAGTGAGCAAGGAGGTGCAGTGGCATAGTCACATGCACACACTCTGGATTGCTTGGGACCAAATCCTGAGTCTACCACTTACTAGCTGTGTCACTGAATTGTAGCCATAAAATGCCAACAGTACATTTCTTGAGGTTGTGTGAAGTTTGCATGTGACTGGTAATTCCTGAATAGTGCCTGGCACATAGTAAATGCTTGGTAAAAGTTAGACTTTATTGTCGAGAGGAGCCCAGCCCTAAGGTGGTTGGTTGTGGGAAGCACCAGGGGAAGGACAACTTTTGGTGACTGATTAGTGGGAGGAGAGAGTAAGGGGACCACAGCATACGTATGAGTATGGGATGGAGAACAAAAGACTCCCAGGTTCCTGGCAGCATGGCAGCTCTAGAAACAAAGCCAGGGCTGGCAGGTGAGGAACAGCATTTGTGAGGAGCAAGATGCTGTCAGACTTGGGATGCTGGTCTCACAGTGTGGGCAAGAAGTTGACAAGAGCTTTAGTAAGACTATATTTTTTTCTCTCTCTCTTTCATATGTACATGCACACACACACAATATCTTTAGAAAAACAAAAAGAAAAGGGTAATCGAGGTTGCCTGGGGAGCTAGAAGATGGTGAAGGAGACTTACTCTTTTCCTTTATTTTTAAATAGCTTACTATATAACTAGCAATGACACTCCTCAGTATTTACCCAAGAGAAATGAAAACTTACGTTCTTACAAAAACCTGCACACCAATATTCATAAAGCATCTTTATTTATAATAGCCCCCAACTGGAAACTACCCAAATGTCTGTCAACTGGTATCGGTAAACAAACTGTGGTATGTTTGTACAATGGAACACTACTCAGTAATAAAAAGGAACAAACTATATATATTTTTGGCGGGGGAGAGGGTCATGCGATTCTCCTGCCTTAGCCTCCCAAGTAGCTAGGACTACAGGCATGCACCACCACGCCCAGCTAATATTTCTATTTTTTGTAGACAGGGTCTGGCTCTTGCTCAGGCTGATCTTGAACTCCTGACCTCAAGCAGTCTTCCCACCTTGGCCTTCCAGATTGCTAGGAATACAGACTTGAGGAACAAACTATTGATGCATGCAACTCCATGAATGAATCTCAAATGCATTATGCAGAATGAAAGAAGTCAGGCTCAAAAGGGTACATACTGTAGCATTCCACTGAGATGACATTTTTGGGAGAGGTAAAACCACAGAGGAGGAGAACAGATGAGTGATTGCCAGGGATAAGGGGTGGAGGACAGGTTGACTAAAATGAGAAGGAAATTGGGGGAAACTGTTTTATATCTTGATTTCAGTGGTGGTTACAGGGCTCTCTGCATTCGTCAAAACTCATAAAACTGTATGCCAAAAAGAGTGAGTTTTACTCTATTCAGCTTAATGCTGGGGCTACTTCTCTCATCCTTGTTTCCCATCCTTGCCTTGATTGTATCAATTGAGGCAATTCAAAAGAAGAAATGTGGCCCTTTTGAAGGTGTATTTTTAATATTTTTGAAGCTATTTACGGATTTCTAAATAGATAACATCAGGCCCTAGTATTTAGATGAGGAAGTTGAGGCGCTGGCCTGGGGCCCAGTGATGGCAAACAGAGGCCTGGCTGTGGGTGTATGTGAAGAGGGACCTGAGTTAGGGGAAGGGCTTTTGGGAATGGGGGCGTTAAGGATGCTTTTCAGGGGACCAGAGAGGAGAGGAGGCCCAGCCTGGGATGCAGAGTCCTGCGGAGGGGGTGGCCTTGGCCAGGAGCAGCGCACCTGGTGGAGGTGCAGGGGAGGGAAGTGGGGGGAGCCGTGCCCATTCTCCTGAGAGAGGTTAGGTTGGCTCTGAAAGGGTGAAATGAGCCGTCCTGGGGTCTATGGGGCAAAGCGCTTCTCCGGCCCCGCCCCACGGGGTCAGAGGGAGGGGAGACCTGGCTCCAGGGCCACTGATGGTAGAGATAGGCCTGGCTCTGGCGGGCCATGTGGGAATGAGGGGACAAGTCAGGGGGCAGCGGCCAGGCCGCGGGGCTCGGGGCTCGGGGCTCGGTCACCGGTCACTGGGAGCCGAGTCGGGAGTCGTGGCTTATCAGCCTTATCGGCGCGGGCCACACTCCACCTCCCCTCGCCCCCACCGCTTCAGCCCACTGCCCCGCCTAGGGGAAGAGGGTGGAAATGAGTTCTCTGGGGTTTTATTGCAGTTAATTGACCTCTAAAGCACTTCCCACCGCCTGCGCCACCTCCAAAGTGGGATAAGTCTGGAGGGCAAGCAGTACAATAATAGCTTATTATTACTGACTGCCGGCACGTTCTTGGGGCTCGGTATGTATTAACTCGTTTTACCTTACAGCCCCTTGAGGACTTATTATTATCTATGCCCATTTTACAGATGAGGAAACATGTACAGAGAAGTTAAGGAACTTGCCCAAGGCCACACACCTAGTAGTGAGGAATGGGTTTTGAATCTGAGTGGAATTTGCCTGTGTTCTTCTCTTTTCTTTCTTTCTTTTCTTTTCTTTTTTGAGACAGAGTCTTGCTCTGTCCCGCAGGCTGGAGTGCAGTGGGGTGATCATAGCTCACTGCAGCCTCAAACCCCTCTGCTCATGCTTCCAGTTTCCAGACTGGGCTACTGTAGTGGGCAAAGTCTGGGCCCCTCATCTGGAGTGCTTTGGGTTCTTTTCTTACTATTTGGGGGGTCACCTGTAATGTCTTTCAGCTCAGGAGCCCCCCTGGAGGCGGGGCTGGGAGGTAGGCAATGGTTCAATTTTGGTTTCTAAGTCGTTTAACAGAGAAACCTTGTGCTGACGCCTGAACTGGTGGCAAATGCAGCCAGCGCTGCCACCCAGTGGTCATGTCCTGAAGAACATCTCTCCCTGTTCCTTCAGGAACTTGAAAATGCAAAGACCTGGGTTCCTGAGAGCTTGATGTCCAAACCTTTCCCAAGAAGGCCTGACACCCCATTGGTATAGGCAATGTTTCCCAAACTGCTGCCTCGAACTCATTAATGCTCATGAAATCTATTTAGAGGATCACAAACAGTATTTTTAAAGGGAAAATTAGAAAAGAATAGAAAACACCAGGATGCATAATATGTACTAAAAGCAAACATTGTTTTGTGGAAAGTCTGTTTCAAATACTTGAATACAGTATACATGTGTATACTGGGATCTGATGAAAATCTATTTCTTACTGTGGGTTGAGGCCAAAATGATTGAAAAGTACTGATTTAAGGATCTAAACTTCCTAGGGTTAAGAATCTATTTTCCTCAATTTATCTTAACTCCCACATCCTCCTCTGTGCCTTTTTAACACAGTTGTTTCTCTTTTCCCCTTCAGTATTACAGCAGTGATGTAAGAACACATTCGTGTAAGAATCAGGCATTTCAGGGGTGTGAAGAATAAAATGAGAACACTAGCCTTCTCCCCACTCCATTCTCAGGCAAAGAGGTCACCCCAGGAATAGATTGGTGAACCTAGTTCCAGGTCTCCTTCCATAGACGGACAAGTGTATGCGTCCATGTGCACGTTATCTTTACTTATATCAAATAGAACCATGTGTATTGGTGTCTGCATTTTTTTTTCATGTTACAATATCTTAGAGATTTTTTTCCTGTCTATACAGGTAAATGTGTCTCTTTCTTTTTGAGGGCTGAGTGATATTCCACACTGTGAAAGAACCATAACTATTCAGCCTCTCCCCCGTAGGTTCCTTACTTGATCATTAGGTTAGGAGAGCAGCTCAGCTCCCTCCCCATAACTGGAGACCACACATTAAGAAGATGCCTCCTTCTCTTCCTTTTCCCTACCTTGAAGGACTGAGGACTCTGCAGTGGAGTATAGGAAGAATGGCAGAGAGGTAAACTTTGAAGGACTAAATAGAAAGGCTCCAGAAGGTTGTGCTGCCCCCTCCCATGAGCCTCCTCTCAACCTCTCTCCTCTAAACACCCCTACTTTACCTTCTCCCGCCAGTGCATTCATCTCCCTCATCCTGCCCCCAGAATCATCGGGCACCCTCCCGCCCTCCCAGCTCCTCCTACCAGCCTCTCTTGTCTCAACATTGGCCAGGCCCTGGCTGGCAGCAGCCATCGCCTGGCATGAGGGAGCCTCCAGGACTGGAAGACATTAGCTGAGGATGCTTAGCAACACTCTGAGTTAATTATTTAACTGGGTGAAACATCCATTAGGGAGGATTCTCACTTCCCAGACAGCCTGTGAGTAAACATGTCGAGAAGAGAAGAGTGAGGTGTTGGTGAAAGCTGCCATTCACTCTGGCTCCTCCCCTGCCCCCCACTCCCCAGCTGGGGAAGGGGACCCCGAAGGATTTTGCCCAGATGTGTCTATGGGCTAGGTCAGGACAGCCTGGCCAGGCAGGCCACAGAGGAGACAGACTGTGTCCGCAAGGAGGGAAGATGTGATTCAAGGGCCTCAGCCCCACCTTTCTCAGGAAAACCCACTCACACCAGGTAGCTCACTGGAGAGGTGATTTAATTTGAGAACCCAGTTGCAGGAGTATTGGAAGAGCTGAAAAGGGAGGGTGAGGCAACACAAAGATTAACAATTGCAGGAAGCTGCTGCTACCCCTTGAGAGTCAGAGGGAGGAGACAGTGTTCACCAGAGCTCAGGAGCTGGGGCTGCCAGGTCAGAGTTACAACTGAGGAGGGGCCGACAGCTGGGAAATGGAGCCATTGGCGGGGTTGCCTGGCAGAAGCTGGCTCCACATAATAGATGCCACTGGAAGCAGAGAGAGAAAGAGGACAAGACATACTGTGGTCTTTCTCCTCCTCCCACCCTCCAATCTCCCACCAGTGCCTTGCATTAGTTGAATCCAACAAAAAACCAGTGGATAAGACACCTGCACAGTGGACAAGGGAAATGAAATTTGCAGGGGTCAGCTCCCTGCATACAGGACAGGGCAAGGGGAGGGCAGGAAGCAGCAACAGGAAAATGAGCAAGCAGCACATGCACAGGCAGCTCAGAAATCGGGCATAGTTCTGGGTCAGCCAGTGTGAAGGACGAGGCTTAGGGAGAGGGAGACCTCTGCTAGGTGCTGTGCTGTGGGTGTGCAGGAGAAAGAGATAGCCTGGTTTGCTCCTGTGCTGTCAGAATTCAGTGTAGAAAACCCCTCTGGGCATTTTAACCAAGGAGAGATTTAATAGAGAATTAGATACTTTCAAAAATTGTTGAAAGGGCCAGAATAGTTGGTTCTAACCTGAAGATCCAGGGATGACTTCCAGGAGAATTCCGAATTGACCTCCAGTGGCTCTACGACCTCTGAGACCACCCCTTGAACTATAGGTTTGAAACCACTATAGCTGCAATATAGAGATGAAGAAGCCAGAATCAAGCCATTGCTAACACTGTCGCCACTACCTTCACCTCTTCACACCCAGAAGCTATAGACTGGACAATGAGAATCTGCTGCAGAAAAAATAAATCCCGTTTCTACAATCTTGCCAGCCATTAGAAACCCCGGGCAGGAGACAGCCTCAGCCTCACATCCCCCTTCCGAGTTTCATGAGTCTAACTAGTCAGTACAACCCAATTCACTCCTAGAGCCCTAGCTGCAAGGGAGTCTGTCTGGGAAATGCAGTTCTTAATTTTCCAACCTCTCCAGACAAAAGGAGGAGTGGCCTGGGAGCTTGAGGGAGCCCAGCCTCAGTGCTCATACCATTCTCGGTAAACTCATATCAGGTGGAGGAAACCCTAAGACGGCAGGCTACACTGTGCGACAGGGACTCCAAAGGCTACGGAAGTTCTGAGAGTGCAGCTGGCCCCAAGGGCTGTGGCACAAGCAGGCTTCCCAGAGTGGCATGCTAACATTCATGCGGGCCAGCCCCCGTGCCAGGCTTTACCGGCATCCGCTCATTCCGTCTTCTCACTTACCTGAAGGGACAGTTCCCACTACAACTCCATTTACTGTCACCAAGGTTCAGAGAGGTGAAATGACCTTTCTAAGAGCACACCCCAGTAAAGGGCAGAGCTGTGCTCTGTGGCTGGTGTGAAGGGATGGGTCGAAAGAGAGGCAATGGGAGGTAGAAGGGGGTGAGGGTCCTGCATGAGCAGAGGCGCTGGGAGGATGAGAGTGGTGAACAGGGCGCCCAGTGGGCAGGAGGTCTGGTGGGCAGTGGACATGCTGAGAAGGGCAGAGAAGGCCATGCTCAGGAGGAGACTTCCTGTGGCACATGCCATAAGGACAGCAAGAAGCACGGAGGGAAGGAGTAGCTGTGGGGCTGGCCGTGGGGACAGGGAGGCTGGCACCAGTGAGGGAAGGCACAGGCCAGGACCTCATGAGGAGGCTAAGGCCAGGTGAGCACCGCAGCATGGGGGCGCCCTTGCCCAGGCAGGAGCTGTTCTCTCTACCACGGAGTAAGCATCACTTCTGGGCTGGAGGATGGGCACCTCCAAGGAGAAACAGCCGTGCTGACAGCTGTTCAGGAGCTGAAGTTCCTGCCTATCACCCTCCAGCCCCAGGGGCTAACCTTGGTCAGCTGGGACCCTCTTCAGGGTCTCAGAAACAGCACCACTCACTTGAGAACGGCTTCATTTCTCCTTCAGAAAGCTTTCTTAGATTACCTCCACTGGGCTTTGATGCTGCTCTTGGCTGCTGGAGCCAGGGCCAGCTGCATGGGTGCATGGCCTGTGCAGTTGCCTTGGCCCTGGGCTCAGAAGGCCCCTTGCTTGGTGTCATAATATTCTGCCATGACTATCTTGAAATTCTCCATAATTTTTGAACAAGTTGCCCTGCACTTTCATTTTGAACTGGGCCCCACAAATGATGCAGTCAGTCCTGCGTGGAACAAAGAGTAATTTAAGAAAGTTTTCCATGACTTCTGGGGACTCAGCCCTGAGAAGCAGGGCCTGTGTGGTCTATCTGTTTAGTGCACATCGACCCCCAACCCCACAAAGGACCACGCACTCAGCAGGGGCTCCGTGGGACTTACTGACCCCAGCCTGGAGGCCAGGCTGGGCAGAAAGATTGACAGCCCCTAATGGTCCTCTCCTGCAGCCTGGGCAGGAATGGACAGGAGAAGGGAGGGAGACTTGTATGTGTGAGGGGGGGTGGGGTGCATAAAACAGAAACAAATAAAGAGTTCAAATGTGAAACGATTAAAAAAATAAATCGAAGGGAGTGAGATAAGGCAGTGGAGCCTCTGCTCCCTAGTTAACATTCATTGGATTGAATAATCAGGCTTCATTATCTCAAATTGTCTGCATATTTGCCCTCAAAATGCTAATTTACAGTTGGCTGGGAGCAGTCTCGGCCTATTTTGACTAAAATATTATTTCACTTTATTGAGCATTGTTCTTAGCTGTCGGGCATCTTGGTTTGCAAGGGAAAGGAGGGGAAGAAATAGAGGGAGAGAGGAAAACATTTTCTATCAAAGCTCTGCCTCGCTCAAGTCTGATTATGGGCTCCCTGTTTTGCGTAGAAATGGCATTTCTAAGCCTCCAAGTAAAATTAGAGTCTTTATCATTTTCTTTTAGGGGATAGACAGTTTATCATTAATCTCAGGGAAGGAAATAGGAGAAATGATTTTGTTTTGTTTTGTTTTACTGAAGGAGTGAAAAATCTTGCTCACACTTTCCCCTCCCTCCTCGGTGCAGAGGCAGCCGCTCCCTCCTCCTCCTCCACTTTCTCAGTGACCTCCAGAGGCCTGGAGATCCCTGCCTCTTGCCCTTCTCTGTCCTCCAAGCCCCACTGACCAAAGAAAATGGTCCCAGGCTACTTAAATCAGCTCTGGAGTTCAGTTAGAGTTTCCCAGAACCTCAGCCCCAGAAGTCTGGAGATGTGGGCTTTAAATTCGATTCTTACATTAAGAGGACAGGGCCCTCCTTGGAGCTGTAAGCCCACAGGAGCCACGTGTCTTTGTTCACATGAGTGTGGTGTTCCAGACAGCAAGGTGTGGACCCTGAGCTGGGCTTTTGGTCTGGGGCTGAGCCGCACTGAGCCATCCACACTCCCCACCCAGCTTCCTTGGGGAATGAGGACAGAAGCCCATGAAAGGCCAACCTGGGTCAGTCCAAGTCCTGGCTAATTCTATCCGTGGCTGGAGTCAAAGGGAAAAGAGCTTTAAATTCATTTTATTCCAACCCTCTTAATCAGATGATAAACCTGAAAGAAGCTAGTAACTGGAGATTACAAATCTAGTTAGTGGTCATCCTGGCGATTGCTGTTACTGTTTGGGAGGCCTTTCTGAACTCCTTTCTGGTCAACCCTCCCTCTGCCGTTTTGTCTTTTCTTCTCAGTTGTCATCTCCCGTGGCTGATGAGTGGTCGTTCCGACACTCTGTGGAGCGGGAAGTTTCTGGGTTACTGGTGCCCTCTGACCAGCCTTCACTGTCAAGACCATTCCAGTGTGCCCAGCCAGCAGGCCTCCAGCTGCCCTGTTGCACAGCCAGTCCATTCTGGCCAGGCTGTCCCTCTCCTGCAAGCACGGGAGGATATCCTCTTCTACTCAGGCCCCCAGTCCTCTGCCAGCCCCAGAGGAAGTAGAAGATCACAGGTTCCCAGGCCAATATCCAGGGTCACTGTGTACAGTTGGGCAGGTTGTATACTGCAAAATGGCACCCAGCTGTGGGGGTAGTGGGACTGAGATCCAGCTCCAGCTCCCTTCACTGTGTCCTGGCATGGGGCTGCCTTTGCCCAGAAATGTGCTACATGAATTACGTGGCCCTCCAGAGCTGGCTCACTTCTCTCCCTCATTTGCCCCAACCATCTGAGCTCATTCTTTTCCCAGGTCTTCTTCTGAATTATGCTGAGCCCAAATATGTTGTCTGGATTGAAATCAGGCTTGAATGTCATGTCCATCCTCCTCCCCTGCCTGGGATCTGTGTGGTGCATGGGGCCTTGCCATTTGTATTCAATAGGATTTAAGGCCTCCAGGCATTGGTCTTTGTCTACCTATTGTAGCCAGTGTCTGTCCCCGCCTGGGTCTCCAAGCCCCTGGGCATAGCAGTTACTGTCGTCCTTCAGCTTTCTGATGTCCTGAGCCAGTGGACTTCCCAGACCCTCCCTGCTTGCCTCCAAGGGGCAGCAGCCTCTGGCCTAGTGGGGGGATATCACCAGGCATTTACAGCATTACTACGCAGCCTGCAGGCACCCCAGCCCCTCACACGCACACAAAGCAGACACTGCACACATACATCCCAGCCAGCACCACACACACTGCAGACGCACCCCACACACACCACTAACCCCACCCTTAGCAAACACTATGAAACACAGACACAACCCAGGAGATACCACACACATACCCACACTCAGCAGATGTATTAGTACGTACTCAGCCAACACCCCCAACACCTACCCTCATATCACACCACACGTACACACACCCCTCCCCAGGTACACACACATTTATGCACAGCTGATACCACACACATGCACACCCCCCCCAATAGATATCGTACACATTCCTGCCTGCTCACATGTATACTGTCACATTCATGGGAACTGGTGGCCATGAGAAGAGCTGAGAAACCTCCACTAGCCCATATCTGCAGACGTGAGGCAGAGAATATTGGGATCTTCATTACTGCCTGATACAATTACTGAGTATGAGGAGGTGATCTCACAGCTCATGTACCAAGAGAGGCTTCTGGGATCCAGGACCCTGGCTTCAGCCCAGGATCACCCTCTCCTCAACCAGAAATAAGGCATTACGAAGACTTGTCCAACTAAGGTCTTCAGATGGGGGTGAGGGCGGTAGGGTTCATCGTACACTATATACTGAGGCCCACCTGGGCTGGGTGCTGCAGAGCAGATAGGAAGTTCTAGGACAGGCTTGGTCCTGCCATCAGGGAGGTCAGCATCTGGCTGCAAAGAGAAGCTGAGCATAGTATCAGAGGATGTGAGAGCAAACACACACCAAGTATGCAAAGTCATGCTCAGGCAGAGGGCCTGGAGATTAAAAGGGGCTTGAGGTGAAGCAAGCCAGCCCGGGGTAGCCACTGCAGCCGGTCATGTCTAGAGGGAAGAACTCAGAGGAAAGGAGGGTGGAAGATCAGGGTACTTATTAAGGTTCCTGCCTCCTGCTGTCCCACCTGGGAGACAGGCAACACCAACCAAGTGAACAGAGGATGATGAGGATGATGTCGAGGTGGTGTGGGGCCTGAGGCGAGTCAACAGGTTATGGGCAATGACTGGAGCCACCTTAGGCCAGGGGAGAGCTTTCCTAGGCAAAATGAGGGCAGGCCTGGGACTAGGGTGAGACAAGGAGGCAGCCCCTCTCAGCTAACCCTGCATTTACATGACCTTAAGAGGGAGTGCCTCCTTAAAACGTGTGCCTCAGTGTAGCTTCACTTGCCTCCCCCTAGTCCAGCCCTGCTCAAGGGTACTAAGGGGAGGCCCCAAGGCATGAGGCTCTAGTGTGGAGTCCTCCCAGCCAGAAGCCTGGTTTCCCTCCTATATCTCTGCTGTTGTGTCCTTACCCTGGCCCAGCCTCTGTCCCCAGCCCCAGATTTTCTTCCCTGGTCTCAGGTTGTCTGAGCCCCTGCTTCTTGGACCCCTGAGGGTCACAGCACCAAGCCATGCTTTGATCTGTGGGCCTAGACCCAGGTAAGTCAACTCAGGAGGAAAAGGATCCATTTTCCTGGCCTGAGGGGTGACTATTCTGAGAGGAGGAAGGGGTGTAGGCTTGGGCCTGGATGGGCAGCTGAAAGGTGGGAGGGAAGAAACAAAACTCAGTGGCTTTGCCCGCCTCCCACCACCGAAGTCTCCTTTGTAACCCTGCACTGACCTCTGTCATTAATTACTTGTGGAATAGGCCATGCCTATTTCCAGGCTTGAAAACTGCATCCCCCTACACCTCCCACCCTGTTCAGTGAATGAAAGGATGAATTTGCGCTGAATGAGGGCCGCTGTGAGGCCCAGGCCCCTCTGGGTAGACAAGAAGAAGCAAGCCCAGCCACGGTAGAAGCACTGGGACCATGGGGTGGTTTGGGTTTGGGTGGTTGGGGATCTCCCAACCCCCGGCTCCATGGCGAGCACTCAGGGTGTCAAGCCCAGCAGCACCCACGGGTCCTCTCTCCTTCACCACTATAAGAACTGTGTGGTCTGGGGTCCGGCCTCCCTCAGCCTGGAGTGTGCCTGGCCTGGACTCCCTTTGCAAGTTTGCAGACGTTCCGCTCCTGCCTCACCCCATCTTTCCCCTGGCAATCTCAATGCCCTTTTCTGGGACATTCTCCCACTCTGAGTCCAGAAGGACCTCACGGAGGCCCTGACCAGCCCCAGGTGGGGGTAGGGAGGGGGGCGTTGGGGCAGCCCCTGGGGAGCTGGGCTGATCCTGCAGCTCCCACGCTAATCAATGAGCCGCAGCCGGCGGGAGGGGCTCAGCCAGCGGATTAGGGGCGGAGAAGGGCAATTACCGCGGATTGGCTGCACCCAGGCTTTCCTCCGCCGCGCTACTCAAAAGCCACATTTGGGATGCAGCGCCGCGCTCCGCCTGTTTGTTCGCGGAGCCAGGGCTTCGGGGCAGGAAGCCAACTCGCAAGTGTATCGGAGATTAGGGCCCGCTGCGGCGGGGGCGAGCGCTGGGCAAACACCCGGTAGCCGCCTCAATCCCCTGTCCTCGATTCCGCCCGCGGCGACGCCGGCCCAGCCGTGACTCGGCCCGGTTGGGGGGAGGGGAGGTCCCGGCCCCTACCGCGCCCCGAAGCCCTGAGCGCCCGCCCCAGGGGAGGCCCGCCGCCTGGGTCCGCACGCGGGCCAGGAAGGCTCGGAGGAGGCAGGCACCCGGAGGGGGAGCGATGGGGTTTTTCCTTCCAGAGGAGGCCACCCGGGCACCGTCTCCGTTCGTCGCATACTCAGACACTCCCTGACTCCGCGTTCCCCAGGCCTGGCTCTAACCCCCACCCCTCCCCGCACCCTTACTCCCCATCTGCCTGGTGGGACCAGGGAAGGAGTAACTGGTTGGGGATGGGGAAAGAAAAAGATCCAAAGGTGTAGTTGTGAAGCCTGGAGAGTGGCGGGCCCCTCGCCTGGGTCGGCACTTGCGGGCCAGCAGCGGGGGCTCAATGCCAGCGGCCCCGGGGCGGGCGGCGAGGGACGTCGCCCCTAGGTGTCCAGGGAACCTCGCCGATCGCCGGCCCAGGTCTGAGTTCTCGCCGCGCGGGGAAGTGAGCCTCGGTCAGGCTTCCAGCGGCCCCAGGGCACGCGTCCGAGCGTTAAGCCAGACCTCTCAGGGCCCCCACAGGCCGGAAGGACAGCCTAGGACTTCAGGACAAACTCCTCTCCCGGCGTTGTAGGGTTTACTGGCACACCGCCCTCTGCCACATCCCCAGCTAGAGCTCGTCCTGCGCTGCCCCTGCCGTCCCACTGCAATCCGTGCTCCTTCCCGACCCCCAGGCAAACTGATCATTCTACAAACCTGCCTTTTACTCAGGCTTCTCCAAATCCTGCCCCCTATCAAGGCTAGCTCCCAGCCTCTTCCTCTAGGAAGCCCTCCAGTTCTTCTCCAGCTCAGAAGGTTCGTGAACAAATTTAGCAGCTGGTTCCATCTCAGGGTCCCTCTGTGGGGTCTTTAGCCTCCTTCCATTTCCTTCAAAGACAGGCTATACGTTCTGTTTCGGCGGAGGTTTGGCAGGGGTCCGATCCTCCTCACCCCCAGTCGTGTGGGGCTTGAAAGGGCAGTGGGCTGGTCCCTGGGGCACCCATGCCCAAGTGGGCCCCTCTCTCTCAGGGACTCCCCACTCCCGCCTCACTCTGACTGGCTCCTCTGACGACCCCCCCTCCCGCCCCCGGGGAGACAAAGCCACTTTGTAACCAGCCCTCTTCTTGGTGTGGCTACGCAGTCCTTTCTCCTGCTATTGGTACTTCTGAACTGACCGAGCCCTTCCCTCCCCCACGTCCCCTTGCCCTCTCCTCCTCAACCTCCTCTAAAATCCTTAGCTGCTGGGACACTTCCTGAAGTGACCAGGTCTTTCGGCTGGGATAGGGGACGGGGAATGCTTATTTCCCCCACACTGAGGAAGCAGTGACTCCCCCAGCGCGAGAGCAGCGGTCGTTGGTGCTCGACAAGGCGTCCCCCCTTCCCCTTCAGGGCCCCCACTCTCCTCTCCACGCCAGCTTCATTTCCCATAGCTTAGAAGGTGTCTGTAGGCCAAGATGAAACTCCTATGCTCCTGTGTAAGGGGCCTCTCCCTCCCCACACAGCCCTTTCCCGCGCGCTCGCAGGGTCTGGTCCCCGCCAGCTGTGGGGTAGGTCGCGCGCCGGCATCGTATGGTCTGCGCGCGCCCCCTGCTGCCCGCTGCGAAAAATGACACCCTCAGTCAGCCTGGCTTTTCAGACCGTCGGTTCCAGGCGCCCCCCACCCTCCCCCCCCCCCGCCTCTCCCGGTGCGTCCTTGCATCCTCACTGGGACAGCGCGCTTAAAACACAAAATGATATCTCCATTAATGGGCCCAGCACCACCTGACGCTATCATCCCACTTCTCAGAGGGCCTAACTGACATTCCCGCATCACTCAACAGGACTAGAGCCCAGGTTTCCTGGCAGCAAGTCCAGACTTTTGCAAATCACTAACGGAGGGCTTAAATTCTCCAGGGCACTATAGGAGGAGCTCTGTGGAGACAGAAAACATGGTCCTGCCTCCCAGGGACCTGGATCCCCAAGAAGGCACAGGCCTGATTCTGCGCTGGACAGCCCTGTGAGTCCACCTGTTCTGTCCCTGGGCAGAGAGCGTACCCAGGCAGTAAGCATGACAAGGTCCTTCCCAGCACCAAGTCCAGGAGTGTCCCTTGCCAACAGATGAGCACCAGCCCAGGGAAGCTCCAGAAGCACCTCTTCCCCCAGGGCTGTGGCTGTGAGTTCCCTGAAGGAGGGACAATGCAAAGGCCAGGGCCAGAGGAGCCTGGAGAGGAGAGAGGGTACCCCTTCCCTCCCACCGCTTGCTAGCTTGTGTGACCTGGACAATGAGTTTTGTGACCCCCCCCCCTTCTGATCCTTGTGTTCCTTATTTGAAAAGATTGATGATTTTTCATAGATTATGGTGTGGATTCACTGCTATGATTTTGCCACATACAGCACATAGCAGGTGCTCCGTAAATGGTGGTCCCTGAAGCCTTAGAGCCTGTAAAGAGCTCCAGTCCCAGAATGGCCTGAGTGTGGCCATTAGCGGAGAGTAGCAGGTGCTGTCCCTGGCAACATCGTTCGAATAACCCAAAACTGGACACAACCCAAATGTCCATTAACAGTATCATGGGATAAAGAAATTGTAGTATATTAATCTTTGGAATACTCTACAGCAATGAAAATTAATAAACTGGGACTATATGTATAAAATTT
This sequence comes from Propithecus perrieri, assembly GCA_963574695.1. Classification (NCBI taxonomy): domain Eukaryota; kingdom Metazoa; phylum Chordata; class Mammalia; order Primates; family Indriidae; genus Propithecus; species Propithecus perrieri. The sequence continues at coordinate 17,390 of CAUYRB010038117.1, forward strand.
GCAAACATAGTGCTGAGTGCAAGAGGCGAGCGGAAGAATAAGTATGGTATGATACTACATAGATAAAGTTTAAAAGCATTCAAAATGCTTCTATAAGCTATTTATGGATCAATAAATATGGAGTAATTGTATGACCCCATGTGTGGAATGGTAACACCAAATTAGACTTGGAGTTCAGTAAATAGGATGAGGAGAGGTATGAAGGGGCCCCATATGTGTCTGTGATGTGCTTTTACTTAAAAAAAAAAAACTGACATAAAAATGGCAAAGGTTACATCAAGAAAGTTGGATGGTGGGTTTTGAGTATCATAGTTTTACCTGTAACTTTCTTAGTGTTTAAAATATTTTATTACAGTTTTAAAAAAAGGAGGAAGGGGAGGAAAACCATTGCTCACCTAGTAATAAACGCTCTGATGGCCCTCTGCTTTGGACAGCTCCACCCACTCATCTCCCTGCTTGACTATTTCTCCCCTTTCTTTGATCTTATCCATTCACATTTTTCTTTTCAGACTAGAACCCACACGAAGACAACTCCCAAATCTATATCCAGTCCAGACACCTTCTCTTATCCAACTTCTTGTCAGATATTTCCACTGGGATGTTTCTCAGACACCTCATACTTGGCACATCCAAAACTTGACTGATGTCTACCCTCTCCAACTGCCTGTTGCCCACAACTGGAAAGGCAAGTTGAGAGAAGACACAGAGCCAAGCATCTTCCTGAAACTTTTGAATGCTGATGATAAAGAAATAAACCTTCCAAGCTTTTTAATAACAGAAAACGTTTCTCACAAATAAAAAATCAACTTGACAGAAGACTTTTCATCTGCAACATGAAATACTGGAAAACAGCTATTAGAAGCAATGAAACTTATATGTATACAGCACCAAAGAAAGACTTTTAAAGTAGTTTTGAGTAAAAAAAAAAACAAAAAAAAAAAAGAAAGAAAGCAGAGATTTATACACAATACCATTTAGGTAAATTAAAAACATATATATACAACAGCCCTACGTATTTTACATAGACCCATAAATAGTCAGTAGCTAATATACAAGAGAGGGGCTTAGGAGAGGAAGAGGAAATTTCAAGGGAATGGGGATAAAGATGGAAAATAGACAAAAAGAATAGTGGCGTTTGGTATGGGCCTCTGATGTCAATGGCCATGAATGAGCTGGAGAGATTACCTCAGTCCTCTGCTCCAGAGATCCAAAAGAAAAAAAGAAAATAAAAAATAAAAAGTATTCCTAAATGCAGAAAAAACATTGAGAGCAATTGAATTAAATGATAAACTATAAGATTTGGAAGGAGGTGATAGGGGAGCTTGCAGGAGTTCAGATATTTATTTTTGCTTAGAAAAGCTACAAGTTTCTGGCCGGGCGCGGTGGCTCACGCCTGTAATCCTAGCTCTCTGGGAGGCCGAGGCGGGCGGATTGTTTGAGCTCAGGAGTTCGAAACCAGCCTGAGCAAGAGCGAGACCCTGTCTCTACTAAAAATAAAAAGAAATTAATTGGACAACTAAAAATATATAGAAAAAACTAGCCGGGCATGGTGGCACATGCCTGTAGTCCCAGCTACTCGGGAGGCTGAGGCAGGAGGATCGCTTGAGCCCAGGAGTTTGAGGTTGCTGTGAGCTAGATGCCCACGGCACTCTAGCCCAGGCAACACAGTGAGACTCTGTCTCAAAAAAAAAAAAAAGAAAAGCTACAAGTTTCAAGCAATATAGTGATGTATTTGGCCCCAATCAATCCTGACCCAGAATCCCCTAGATGAAGGCTGAAGCCCTGTTAACCCTGGACCAGACACCTAGGCTAGTAGCAGCTTACCTGACTCTTTGAGAGAAACACCAGACCAAAAGGGCAGACACTGAACTAATGAGCTGCTTCCTGCTGCCCCCCCATACTCATACGTGTGTGCAGTTTTGCCAGGAGCTGTATCTTTATTTCCTCCTTCCAACCGCACTAAATCCGGTCAAGCGGGCTGCGTCCATGAAGCTAATATCAGTTACATTCATTCATTGGTTTATTCATTTAACAAATGTTCGCAAGGTGCTCAAGCCAGGCATGGTGTAGTGCACCTGTAGTCCCAGCTGCTCAGGAGGCTGAGGCAGGAGGATCCCTCAAGCCCCAGAGTTTTAGTCCAGCCTGGGCAACATAGGGGATGCCCTTTCTCTATTTATAGAAAAAAATTCGGGGGGTTGGTGGGTAGGGGGAAAAATGTCTGCCCTTAGGGAGCTTACATTCTTATTGAGAGAGATAATAAGAATAAATAAGATAGATGTTTGTTGGATGGTGATATGGAGAAAAACTAAGCAGTACAGGGAAATAAGGAACGTAGGCTAAGATAGAGAAGGTCAAGTCAGGGAAGGCCCCATTAAAAAGGTGACATCTGCACACTGACAACCATTTAAAAACAAAAAAAGTGACATTTCAGCAAGGACCCAGAGAAGGTGAGGGAATGAGCCATGAAGATATCTGAAGGACAAGCATTCCAGGCAGCAGGAACAGCAAGTGCAAAGGTCCTGAGGCAGAAGGCCAGAAGGCCAGTGTGGCTGGAGCAGAGTCAGAGGGGGATAACAGTGGGTGAGGTTAGAAAGAGGAGTGTCGGGCCTTGTCAGCCCTTAGCTGGGGTGACTTGGGGAGTCGCTGGAGGGTAGTGAGCAGAGGAATGACATGATCTCCCCTCTTTTCTGGAACCATTTTGGCTGCTGCATTGGAGGCTGCTGAGGGGCAAGGAGGAAGCAAGGGAGCAGATAGGCAGCCACTGCAGTGATCCCAGCAAGAGATAGGAGGCTGGGCCCACAGTGGTATCAATGGAGGTGGTTGGACGAGGTCAGATTCTAGGTGCGTTTTGAAGTTAGAGGATGACACTGATGAGAGTGTGAGAGTGAAAGGAAGAGTGGATTCAAGGACGATGCTGAGTGTTTTGGCCTGAGCAGCTAGCAGGGTGAAGATGCCATTTTCTGAGGTGGGAAAGGCTGCTGAGGGAACAGGATGGGGACAGATTAGGAGGATGTCACTCTCAGGATGTGAATGCTCACCAGCCTGATGTAATCCTGGGTCTGCCTAACTCCAAAGACCTTTATTCCTTGGCTCCTCCAAGCTGCCTGCCCCCAGGGAAGAGGCATAGCAAGAGGGGTGGTCCTATCCCTGCATTCCTGTCTTCAACCAGGCCCGCATATTCTGGGGAATTTACACATTCGAATACTGAATTGTAGTTAGTTAGTTCTTGACTCTGTTGCATGAACTGTCTTCAGCTTCACAGATCCAGAGATTTAGTGAACAAGCATTATCATTTACTAAGAGACTGGCATCAGTCTTGTAACACAAGATTTCCAAGTCCTTGACCTGCAGGGCCTCCTCTCTGGGACCTTTCATTCTAAAAGAGTCAGACCATGCGATATGTTTTGGTTATCTGCTGTTCTATAACAAACCGCTCCAAAACTTTGTGGCATAAAACAACAGCTATTTTATTTGTTCACAGTTCTGGGGGTCAGGAATTTGGGCAGAACTCTTCTGGCATGTCCTTTTGCTTCATGTGGTATCCTCTAGGATATCTTATAAGGTTGCAGTCAGGGCCAGCTTCATGGGCATGCAACCTGTGCAGTTGCACAGAGCCCTACACCAAAGGAACCCTGCAGTTTAATGATGTGCTGCTGCCATCTTGAAATTCTAAATAATTTTTGAACAATGGATTCTGCATTTTCATTTTTTTTTTTTTTTGGGCTCTTCTCTTCAGACCAGAACACATTTTCATTTTGCATTGGGCTCCGCAAATTGTGTATCTTGTCTTGGTTGTAGTCAGAGGATGGCTGGGGCTAGAATATCCAGGATAGCTTCATTCACAAATCTCAGTCCTTGGTAGGGCTGGCTGGGAGGCTGGGACCTCTCTGTCTCTCCACACGACTAGCTTGGGCTTCTTCTCATGGCAGTTGGAGCCTAAGAGCAAACATCCCAACAGTGAAGGAAAGCTCAGCTCCTGACGGCCAGCCTCAGAAGTTACACAACATCACTTTCTCCACATTCTATTGACCAAAACAAGTCACAGGGCTAGCCCAGATCCAAGAAGAGGGGATGGAGAAATGGCAAGGCTGCTTTGCAACAGAGCACGTGGGAAGGACAGTATTATTGCAGCCATCTTTGGAAACACACCCTACCACACACACAATGTTTATGTTCTATCTGCCCAACAGGCCTAAGTTCCCAAAAGGACAAGAGAAGGATGTTCCTGCTACTTTGTTTATTTTTATGTATTTTTTAGAGACAAGGTCTCACTATGTTGCCCAGGCTGGAGAGCAGTGGCTATTCACAGGTGTGCTCGTAGTGCAATATGGCCTTGAGCCTCCTGGACACAAGTGATCCTCCTGCCTTGGCCTCCCAAAGCACTGGGACTACAGGCCAGGGCTACCACCTCTAGCCTAGCGCCTGTTACTTTTGCTCCTGCCCTCTTCCCCTACTCTGCCATACTCCACAACTAAAGCTAGCTGAATTGGTTTGTTTTAAGTAGGGTAAGGGATCTGTTTCTCCACTTAGACCCCAAGAAGTCCTAGAGGACTGGCCTTGGCCAGAGAGCCTGTGAGGTCAGTTGATCACTTTACCAAGTAAGGTAGCAGGAAAAGAGTGGGCTAGGTAAACAGGTTCAGGAAACTTGGAGACTCAGCTCTGTCCCCTTGCCTCTGAGCAGTGAGGATGACTAGAATGAGAAGTCTAATGAAGAGCCTCGCTACTCAACATATGGTCCCCAGACCAGCCATCCTCTGGGAGCATGTTAGAATACAGAATCTACAGCCCGAATCCAGACCTACTGAGTTGGGAGTTGTGATTGAAATAGATCCCCTGGTGATTTGTGTAGACATCAAGGTTTGAGGTGTTGGTAGCCTCTAGAGCAGTGGTTCTTGGCCTTGGCTGCACAGTGGAATCACCTAGGAAGTTTTTCTGCTCCTGACACCACAGCCACACCCCAGACCAACTAAGTCAGAATATCAGAGGTGGATGCCAGCATTAGGATAATTTGTTCTTCACTAGGGATTTTCCCTGATGAGTGAGGAAGCCAAACTATAAACCCTTCCTGACCAGGACTCCTCATTGGACTAGCCCCCATGTGGCTCGTTTCAGGAAAGGGGAGAGTCAGGGCTGAGCAGCTTCTGGTGGGATCCAACCCTTCCCTCTCCTCTCAGGAGGCAGCAGATATTGACTTTCCCAGATTACTCTCTGGATTCTGGGGACTCGGAGTTCAGCCCATACTCCCCCTTCCCACTCCCACCGCTATGTTTAAAGCCAGGACTCCAAGGGGGAGCTCTCCATGAAGGTGTGAACAGCAAACAAATCAGTCTGGATACCAACTTCCTAACAGGAACCTTAGTTCAGTGCTGAACAAACAGGCAGTCAGAGTCCCCATCCCAGTCTTAGACCCCTGGTGGGTGGCAAGGCCCAGCCTCTATACCTGGACTGCATAATGAGGTTTCCCAGGACTTCCAGTGCCCCTCCCCCACCAATCCTCGCCCAACCTGCCCTCCTCTTGGACTCAACCTCCATCACCTTAGGACCAGGTGGCAAAGGTTACCAGGGGAGGAAGGAAGGTCTGGGCTGGTATGCAGGGCCTATGACAAGACTGTCCTCTGCCCCCTGCCAAACACTACCTGACAACTACCTGCAAGACACACACACATAAATACACACACCACCACCACCACTACCACTAGCATCTCTATTTTTTCTGAGCACAGAAACTCCTTTCTAGGTGGTTCTCTCATCTTCTCCTCTCTCAACTCCATCTGCTTACAAGGCACTTGCAGAGGCCACAAACAACATCACCCAATTCTCTCTGTGTCTGCCCATCTTATCAATGTCCCTCAGACCAGGTTGGCATGGTGAGGATGCTGAGAGAGGAGCTAAGGCCTAAGATAGGTGATGATTTTTTTTAAAAAGAGCTCACATCTTTATTCACCTCTTCTACCAGAAGTTGGAAGTTCAGTCAGTTATGAGTAGTTAAAAATAGTTAGCTCTAGGTGTGGTGTGCACCGTCTGGGGAGGGGCACGCTTGTAGCTCTGCCTCAGGCTGTGCAAAGGCAATATATGCAACCTCAACGTTTGTACCTCTGTAATATTTTGAAATTTAAAAAAAAAAATAATTAGCCCTTAAAAGGATTTACTCTCATACATACTATTCTACTACAACTCCATCTTCCACTCAGCCCCAAAGGAAAAAACACCTCTTTCCCCTCTAAGGGCTGTGAACACAGAGGCAAAAATCAATTTAATTTGATTCAATGTCACCCATTAAATGGATACTTTTATCATGGGATTTAGAATCAGACAGCCCTGGGTTTGAATTCTGGAAGCTTACTAGCTGTAAAACAAGTCACATTGCTGTCCTGGATCCAGTTCCCTCATCTGTAAAATGGGAATAACAATATGATTGGGGATCGACAAGGGGCATAAGTGTACACCTTGCACAGCACCTGTGGTATGACAGGGGTTCAGTGGAGGGCTGCCCTTCCTTCTTGTCCCTTTCTTCAGAAACTAGAGCAACAGAGGAGAAAGAGAATGCAACCAACAAACCTGTGTGTACCTACTGTGTGCTAAGCACCAGGGATAAAGAGATGAATAACATACTGACACGAATATTGGGTTGTCACAGGCATATAGGGTAGAATGACCTGGAAGTTCAGAGTCCTGGACCGAGTTTTGTCTTTTGGGCAAATCATTCCACACCTAGTGGATCCTCAATGTCTTTTCTTTTACAAGAAAGGGCTTTGACTAGTTTGCTGCTAAAGTCCCAACCAGCTCTAAAGTGCTCCAAATGGACAAAAAACATACTTGTCTCCCTGCACAAGGGTTATTCGCATATTCCTCATCCTTCCTCTCTGGCCAATCCTTCTTCCTCTGTCTTTGCCCATCCTTAAAGGTGGCAGTCCCTAAGAGGTCCATACTAGCCCTTCTCTCTTCTACTACAGCATTTTCTCTCTGCATGAGCTCACCCATTGCTGTGCCTTGGTAGGCTTCCCTCTCTTTGGAGGTAAAATATCTGCAGAGGAAAGTTTCCTCCAAGGAGCCCTCCTGTACCTACAAAGTTATCAGTAATCTCTCTATCCTTCATACTCCTATAGAATCTGTCCCTTTAGTTTGACAGTTGCAGTAGTTCGTTGTGGATGAGTCTCTGTCCCTTCCCCCCACCCCCACCATGAGGCTTTGAGTTCCCATTGGGCAGAAACTGTATTTTTCATTGCTCTTTGTACCCCTCATAAAACCCAACACATAGAATAGGCCTCAAACAAGTAAATGTTTGTTGACTTCAGTTTAATTGAAGAGCATAGGATTTCAGAAAAAATCTTAAAAGCAGCATACATATGAAAAAATTAGGAAACACTAGGTAACTGTGAAGTGCAATGTGTGTTAGCATATATAGCACCTCCTTGGTGTCACTGTGCATTCCGGGGAGGGAGGAACAAACAAACAACCTTGTTTGCTCTCGGCCTGTCAGGTGCAGGGAACACAGGAGGGGAAGAGGAGAGGAGTAGGTGTTAGCTGGAGCTGAGACAGCCCAGGCAGGGGGAGGAGGTGTAGAGCTTCCCCAAGGCAGCTCTCTGCCCTCTCACCCTGCAGGCTGGGCTTGACTTGAGCCTGATTCGTCTGGGCTCTCCAACTAGCTCCAAAAAACTGCATGGTCATGATTTAGCACCTTTCTTCTGGGTGAAAAAGCCCTCCTTTCAGAAAGATGAGAAGGAAGGAAAGAGAGAGAGAGAGAGAGATGAAAAGAGACCCTGCAAAAGGGAGAGTGAAAAAGGAAAAAAGGGACAAGGATCCACAAGGATGTTAGGAGAATGGGCAGCAAAGGAGCCTCCGAACCCCTCTTCCCCAGTGGCTCTGAGATCTCATCTAGGGCTCAAAATGTTGGTGTCTACAGTATGCCTCTTCCCTCCGTCCAGAGAAGGAAACTCATTGAGTTAACCCAAGTGTAAAGCTTAAGTGATCTGTAAATATTGCCAATTATTGTTGTTACCATTTTTCCCTCCTTCTCCTTTCTATCCAGTTCACCTGCATGTTAAAGGGTTCAGACAAAGAGGGAAGGAGAGTTCCTTAGCCGGGACAGAGGGTTGGGAAGGGAGAAGGAATTTGGGTGGAGGACAGCTGGAGAGCTCCTGGGTGAGTTTATCTATTCTTAAAAAAAAAAAAAAAAAAAAAAAAAAAAAAATATATATATATATATATATATATATATATATATATATATATATGTATGTTTGGCCAACTGAGTTCCTGGCGTTGTGCTGGGTTCTAAGGATATAGCAGATAACAAGGCCATATGAATTATTACAGAGTTATTTGGAAATCGATATGGTAATATCTATTACAACTTAAAAATATAAACTCATATAAGTTTCTATCCATTAATCTTATTCATGGATATTTTGTATAGAAATAAAAGCACCAGTGTACAATATATATTTAAAATAACGTTTGTTACCAGTTCTGTTTGTAGGGGCAGAAGCTGAAAACAACCCCTGCATACCTTTCAACAGAAGAGTCGAATACATTGTAGTCTACCCATGCCGTGGAACACTGTGCAGACATTAAAAAAAATAAGTTAGATACAAGCCACGTGGCTTGGAAAGATTTCCACAATTAAGTGAGAAAAAGAAAACTCCTCCAAGGTGTGTGCCAAAAAATAATTTCATCAGAAAAGTCTGGGTAGCTTCTAGGTATTGGGGATTCAGGGATCTGGGGAATGTTTAAGATACTATAAAAGATGCTACGATGTATATCTTTAGGCAGGAAACCTTGAAAAGGAATATTTTAACATTTTAGTAGTTATTGAAAATTATTCTCCCCCAAAATGGAACTAATTTACATGGTGCCTGTAATATATGAGAGGGACTATTTCCCTACATTTTCACCAACATTGGATATTATCATCTTTTTAATCTTGGGAATCGAATAGTTAAAATATCATTTATCATATTTATATCCATTACTGTAATTGAGTATCTTCTAATAGTCTTATGATCTATTTGTATTTCTTCTTCTATGACTTGTGTTGCCCATTTTTCTTTTGAGCTATCTGCTTTTTCCCTATTGATTTGTAAGAACATTTTTATACCAGGGAAATTTATCTATCAACTGGCTTTTGTTTCGTAACATTTTCTCAAATTGTATTTTGTCTTTTTAAGAAGAAATAAGAAATGTTTCAAGCCTATAGAGAATAATAAAAAGAATATCCAGGGTGCAGTGTCGCATGCCTGTATTCCTACATACGTGGGAGACTGAGGTGGGTGGATCACTTGAGGCCAGGAGTTTGAGTTTGCAGTAAGCTATGATCACAACTGTAAATAGCCTCTGTACTCCAGCATGGGCAACACAGTGAGACCCCATCTCTTAAAATAAAAATAAAAATAATTTCCATATACTCACCACCACCACTTAGCTTTTTGTTTTGTTTTGCTTGGTTTGGTTTTGTTTTGTTTTGCTATTGGCAGGATCAACCAGGTAAACCACTCAGTTTTTATCGTTTTTACTACAGTTGTTATGTGTTAAGAAATAAAACAATACAGAAAGTGATAGCCCAAGTGCCCCTCCCTAATCCTATTCCCTAATCCTTTCTTCTGGGTGAAAAGGCCTCCTTTCAGAAAGATGAGAAAGAAGGAAAGAGAGGCTGGGCTTGGTGGCTCACACCTGTAATCCTAGCACTCTGGGAGGCCAAGGCGGGAGGATCGCTTGAGGTCAGGAATTTGAGACCAGCCTGAGCAAGAGCGAGATCCCGTCTCTACTAAAAACAGAAAGAAATTAGCCAGCCAACTAAAAATATAAATAGAAAAAATTAGCCAGGCATGGTGGCGCATGCCTGTAGTTCCAGCTACCTGGGAGGCTGAGGCGGGAGGATCTCTTGAGCCCAGGAGTTTGAGGTTGCTGTGAGCTAGGCTGATGCCATGGCACTCTAGCCCAGGCAACAGAGTGAGACTCTGTCTCATTTAAAAATAATAATAATATAATAAAAGAAAAAAGAAAAAAAAAGAAGGAAAGAGAGAGAGATGAAAAGAGATCATCTCTGTTTTGATTGTCATATTTATCATGCCCAACAGTACCTTTAGATTTTTACTACATATTTATAGTATGCATGTTTTAAACCTTTTTATAAATAGTGGTGGTGGCTTTGTATTGTGTCAATTTAGCTAAGCTGGAACTACATTTTCCAGAGTTTCCTTCCCTGCATGGTTCTGGGCTAGGGCTGGCCACAGGTGAAATCTGTATGGTGCCTGGGAGGCAGAAGTGAAGCAGCTGGGCATATAGCTGCTTCAGCTCCCACCAGACCCTCTTCAGTTCCCCCAGCTCCTGGGCTAAAGATGTGCTTAGTTCCAGAAAGGACACCAGACTTTCTTGCAGGTCACTTGCATTAACTAAGTGAGAGGTTTGCAGGTGGCAGGAGACCAAGGTGGGTTTCAGCTCATCCTTGCTCCACCCCTGGGTCCCGGTTTGTCCTCACTCCCCCACTTCACACCCATCTTTCCCTCCCAAATGCCTGCCTGCAGATCATAGTCCCCCCAGAGTAGCACCTTCACATAGACTAGCTAACCAGCGCCCACAACCGTTTAAGGTCAAACTCCCCTAACAAATCCTTTATTCTAGTTCACTCCTAGTGATTCTGCTTCTCTGATTGGATCATGATCATGACTAATACAGAATCTGCTAGTGGACATGGCGGACAAGAGGAACAGAACCTTAGTGAGTAATGGGTTTTCTGAATTCAGTCTGAGTCATCTAGTATTGATTCTGTGATCTAATTAAATTTAAAGGCATAAATGACCCTTATCAGAGGTCGTCAGAGGTAAAGAGATCACTGGTACTCCATGGCGTATAATGGAGAAAAAAACATTATTTAAATGATCACCTGTAGACAACTGTAATCAGGTGTCTATAGAAGTCAAAACTTTGATTGACCAAGTAATTTCTTAGGTATAATAATCATAATGAGATTGGTGGGTTGTTTCTAAGTGCCCTGAAGAACTTGGGGAAAGAATATAATGAGTCAGGGCTTTAAATTCCCATCTCAAGGTCCATTGAAAAGATCTGAAAGTTTCATGGCTATCCTATGGTGCAAATTATGTTCCCAACTTCGCAGATATCTTCTGTTCAAAATTAGGTCATTGATTGGGAAGAAGTGAGACCCTAAAATTGCAATGGAGGTTCCAGTGAGTCTGGGGACCTTGAAACCCTAAATTCTGCTTAACCGCCTTTGCCAGTACAAGCAGCTTTCCACTCCTATCTGAAGAAGTTAGTCTCTCTTTGCTTGAAGGACCTGTAATGGCCTTCCCTAAAGTGATGGCCCTCAGGAACTACCTCCACCACCTCTCATTGCTTGTATTTTTTTTTCTTCTTTTCCCCACTGCAACAGACACGTATCTCATTGCTTGTAGATTCAAGTCCAAACAGGCTCCAGAGAGTGAAGTACAAAGCATGACCCATGAGAAGATATAATACACACCCAAACAATTTCAGGATGTTGCCAAATTATGTAGACAGAAACCAGGGGAAACGTATGGACATGGATCCCAAAGGTGTTAGATCATGGTAGAAGAAATATAAAGTCATATCAGGCTTGAATTTATTTATAAGGGCTTACTAAGCAGAAATTTCTAAATCAATGTGTTAGCTGGAGCGACTCTAACAGATTGTTCAGTTGGTTCACTGAAATCTAGAAGTTGAAATGCCAAAACTTCTTTGGTATACTGTAGAAGAAGGTATTCAATGGCTAAGGAAGATTGGAATGCTAGGGTAGACCTATCATATAAGACCTGTTTACCTTCCCCCTTAATATGTCCCCAGGAAGGTCCAGAGGACAATTCCTTCACCAAGCCTGTGAGAAACACATTCATGAGGAAAGCCCTGATATCCTTAAAGAACTCTATGGTGGCTATTCTCTGAAGGCCAGAAATGGTAGAGGGAATTTACACCATTAGGCTGGGCTCCTAAAATTCAACTGGGGTGATGGGATCCCCAGTTACCATAGCAAGTAATGATAATTGATCACCAAAGACAAAAGTAGGTATGGTTACCACAATGGGCTCATGAAAAATGTGGCCATGGAGGGAAGGATAGGGGTCAGGCATGGGCTTAGTACATGGATTCCCATTCACCAAGGGCAATGTGGCTACAGCCACTGCTGAGTGCCCAACTTGCCAACAGCGGAGACCAACACTGAGCCTTCAATACGGAAATCAACCAGCCGCATGGTGTCCGGTTGGTATTGTAGAAAGGCAATTGCTTTCTTTTCACTGGAATATCCATTTACTGTGACACAGATTTGCTTTCTCTGCCTGCAAGGCTTCTGCCAAAATCACCATCTGTGAACTTATAGAATGCCATATTTACTATCATGGCCATCCATACATCATTGCTTCTGGCCAAAGAATTCATTTCACGACAAATGAAGTGCAGCAATGGGCTCAGGCTCATGGAATTCAGTGGTCTTCCCATGTTCCCCACCATCCTGAAGCAGCCGGCTTGAAAGAACAGTAAAATGGACTTTTGAAGACTTAGTTATACTGACATAGTGCAGGGAGGATTCCGAAACCAGGATTTGTGGGTAGAAATGAAAACAGATCCCTCAGTATAACACATAGTGTTTCTCTAGTGAAATTTTGGCTTCCTATCTCTGTAACTAACTTTGGGTTCTGTTGATCTAGAGGTATTAGTTCCCAAGAGAGAACTATTTCCACAGGGGAGATGGCAGTGGTTCCATTGAACTGGAAGTTAAGACTGCCCCTAGCTATTTTGGGCTTCTCTTGCCAGTGAATCAACAGGCAACACAGAGCATTATTGGATTGCCTGGGGTGATTGATCCTGACTATCAAGAGGAGAATGGGGAACATCTTGGTCCTTCCATGTCCTTTGAATAAAATCAGTAGCAAAACTACTACAACTAAATACCATTAGGAAGGCTGGCTAATGGCCCAGACCAGGAACAAAGGTAAAGTTGTACCCTGGCTTCACATGATGACGACCAGCCAGGCTTCCAAGGCAACTTCTTAGTCCATCAACCCCAGGGTCAACCAGACTCACAGCTGATTCTGTCTGTGTCCAGACCCAGAGCCCAGCAGTCCCCAGGCTTCACACACCCTCACTGCCTTCAGTTGCTGTTCCACTTTTGGGTCACAGAAATGTTTAGCTTGCTTCTGAGCCTGACCTTGTCCTTTTGGATTTCTCTTGTAATATTTCATCTAGTATTGCTCTGTAATTTGAAGGGAGTAGGAAAGTGTACCAAATGGTTTTACTCTCTGCCATCTTTTTAAGAAAACTTTCTATTAAAATTTCTATTAAAGTGGCATACATGCAGAAAAGCACTCACTGAATTTTCACAAAGTATGTAGATCTGTGTAACCAGCACCCAGATTAACAAATACAACATCACTAGCACCCCAGAAGTTCTCTTCATGCCCCCTGCCACTCAATAACCACCCCAACCATTATCCGGACTTCCAACAAAATAGATTAGTTTTGCCTTATTAAATCAAACTAAATTTGGCCTGAGGAGACCTCTGTACTCACATACTTGAGTCCTTACCTTACAAACTGCAACCTAACTTACTAAGTACATAAACCGAAAACCTAGGACTATGCTTCTGAGTTTCAGCCACTCACAGCAGTCATGCTTCAGTAAATCACAGACGGCCAACTGTTCAAACCATGTTCAAATAAAGCAAAGGCTGAGCTGTATCCAATCCAGCTGTTTCTGTACCTCACTTCCATATTCTCTATGTCATCCTCCTTTTTCTGTCCATAAATGTTATCCAATCATGCAACAGCCCCAGTTTCTCTGAATCTGTTCTGATTCTGCCCAATTTGTGAGTTGTTCTTTGCTCAATTAAACTCAGTTAAATTTAATTTACCTAAAGATTTTTTTTTTAACAGGCTGTTCATAAACTTTGCATAAATGAAACCACACAAAATGTATTCTTTTGTGTCTGGCTCCTTTCTTTCTACATTATGTTTGTGAGATTCATCCATGTTATTGCTTATAGTTGTAGTTCAGTCATTCTCACTGCTGTATAATAATCCATTATGAATATATCACACTTTATTCTATTGTTGGTAGATATCTTGGTAGTTTCCAATTTGGGGATACTACAAATAATGTTGCTATGAACATTCTTGAACACTTCTCTTGTTAAACATATACACATATTTTTGGGGGGTATATACTGTACCTAGCAGTGGAATTGATGGGTCATAGGGTATTCCTATGTTCAGCTTAAGTAAATACTGCCAAATCCATTTTCTAGAATGTTAGTACCAATCTATATTCCTGCATCCAGTGGATAAGAGTTCTAGATACTTCATACTCTCATCAACACTTGGTATTTTCCATCTTCTGGTGGGTGTGTAGTGGATCACATTGCAATTTGAATTTGCATTTCCCTGATGACTCATAGAGTTGAGTACCTTTCATATGCTTTTAAGCTATTTGGATATTCCCTTTTATAAAGTGCCTAGTTCAGCCGGGCACAGTGGCTCACACCTGTAATCCTACCACTCTGGGAGGCCAAGGCAGGTGGACTGTTTGAACTCAGGAGTTTGAGACCAGCCCGAGCAAGAGCAAGATCCCATCTCTACTAAAAATAGAAAGAAATTAGCTGGACAACTAAAAATATATATATATAAAAATTAGCCAGCCATGGTGGTGCATGCCTGTAGTCCCAGCTACTTGGGAGGCTGAAGCAGAAGGATCACTTGAGCCCAGGAGTTTGAGGTTGCTGTGAGCTAGACTGACGCCACCGCACTCTAGCCCAGGCAACAGAGTGAGACTCTGTCTCAAAAAAAAAAAAAAAAATAAATAAATAAATAAAATGCCTAGTTTATGTACAGTTCTATTGGTCTTTTTTCTTTAAGTCTGTTATCAGATTTGTTTTATTTTGGGCACACTTAATTCTTACATTTTTGTGTCTTAGACTCAATCAACATTTTCCTTTATAGCTTCATATTTTGACTTATCCTAAAAAAGTCCTTTCCCTAACACCTACACAAAAATCAGTTCCAGACTTAAAGGTAAATGGTAAAATAACAAAGAATCAAAAAAAATAACAATGGGAGATTATCTTCATGATTTGGTTTAGGCAAAGATTTCATTTAAAGGACATAAAAGTAGATCATTAAATTTTATTAAAATTAGGATTTCTTGGTTCATCAAAAAAAAAAGGATGAAAAGGCAGATCACAGAGTGGAAGAAGGTATTTGCTTCTATATATATTGCAATGAAGGACTTGATTCCAAATTATCTATACTTCTCTATACATAAAATTCATAACATAATAAAAAGATATTGACCCAACACAAAAATAAGCAAACCAGCTGAACAGGCACTTCACACAAAAGAAGATATCTAAGTGGCTGATAAGCATATAAAAAGATGCTCATAGTGAACAGTCTTCAGGGAAATAAATACAAATTAAAACCATATATGTAGGGGATTAGAATTATGGCACTTTTGTTAGCCTCTCTTGCTCTATTTACTTACATATAAATCGGGGATATTAATGTTTATGCTCAAGAATTTACAGTCTGAGATGGAATAAGTGAAACAACAAAAAAACAGATAATTATGTACTGAAGCAGTGAATTACATACTGAAAATCCAGAGCTAGAGATACAGTGACCATATTTTTTTACCCTCAAAGCAGCATAATTAGATGTACCAAAATATTCACAAATTTTCCATGTTGCAAGTTTTGTCTTGTTCCTTGTCACCTCCGCCTTTTCCAGGGTACATGCTGCAGCCAGATTAATCCATTGAGAGTCTCAGTTCACAGAGGGACATAGATCAGACACTTTAATTTGCTCCTAAATATCTGGCCCCATACTATCTTTCACTGCGCCCTTTTTAGAAGCTTAGTCCAGCTCATCTGCCATTGCCAACAGCTTCTCTCCCTATAATAAGTACCACTGAGCTTAAAACACTTAGCTAAAAACATAATCTCACTTAATTCTTGTAACAATCCCATCAGGTATTACTTTCTCACCTAAGAGATCATTCATATTTTACAGGAAAATGAGGCTTAAGAGTGAATAAGCCACTTATCCCAGGTCACAGAAATGTTCAGTGATGCTAGGCTGAAGCTAAGTTTGCCCAATTCCAGAACCCACATTTTCAGTCATGTGCCTCAGTGTCCCCCAACAGCAGAAGATGTCATCTTTGAGGGCCCAAAAACGTGGGTCCCCAAGAGTCCCTCTTCACAAGGCATGCTGTTGGCATCTTGTCACTGATGTCTGGGTCTGAATGGGTCCTTGGGTTTGCACTGCCTCTCCCTCTGGAGGAACAGCACCTCAAAAAGGAACCCGTTGAGAGGTGGAGTGCTGTGTGTAGGATTTGAGACTTTCACCAGACCCCCCAACTCTGGGTGAATCTGACCTTGCTCTCTTCCTGGTTGGCATCCCAGCCACGCCCCTTCCCAGATTTGTCTTCTTTCATCTTTGACCCAGCACGCCCTGGTGGGAACACAATAAGCATAGGTCTGGGACTTTCTTGTCACCCTGAGACAATCTCACTTTCCAGGCCGCTTGCATAGCTGCCCAGAGGGCAGGGCCTGTCTTTGCTGAAGGGGGAGGAGGCAGAGCCTGCGGTGTCCACCCACCCCTAGCTGGCGGATAAAAAGGAGGTGTGTTTGTTCCCAAACAGCAGATGCCTATTGAAAATGACATGGAATCACCCTCATCCTGAATAGATAGTTTCAGAGTTAGGCATCAATTTGGGAATGCAGAACGCGATGGGAGCCCATAATCACTGCGTGGTTATTGCTGTGTGCCAGGCCAATTCTAAGGGCACCTGGTGCGAGCATTGACTCCTTTAATCCTCACTACCCCATGAGATGGCAACTATTATTGTCTATTTTATAGGTGAGGAAAGACAAACAGTAGCTTGTAACTTGCCCAAGGACAACAGCTGGTAAGTACAGGGCTGATTCTCCATCTGTAAAACTGGACACAAATGCCTGCCCTGCACCCACGCAACGAATGATTTTTTTTTTTTTTTGAGACAGAGTCTCACTCTGTTGCCCGGACTAGAGTGAGTGCCATGGCATCAGCCCAGCTCACAGCAACTTCAAACTCCTGGGCTCAAGCGATCCTCTTGCCTCGGCCTCCCGAGTAGCTGGGACTACAGACATGGGCCACCATGCCCGGCTAATTTTTTCTATGTATTTTTAGTTGTCCAATTAATTTCTTTCTAATTTTAGTAGAGACGGGGTATCGCTCTTGCTCAGGCTGGCCTCGAACTCCTGAGTTCAAATAATCCGCCCGCCTCAGCCTCCCAGAGAGCTAGGATTACAGGCGTGAGCCACCGCGCCCAGCCATAGAAAAACTTTTTTAAAATGTGAGCTAATCTGGTGATCCTTAAAAATAAGATTCTTTGGCAAAAGAAAACACACACCCTTTTTGGCCAGAATTGCCTTTTGTGCTGTGGTCTAATCCAAGAAACAAACAAAGTATCAGGGAAATCCTTCTGGGGTTTTTATAGCATGGAGGGCTTTCACCTCATTATTGCCCTGAAGGAAACCTATTTGAACAAGAAATTTGAAATGCCTCTCAAAAGGGACATGCTTTTCTATGACTAAATGTCAAATCACAGACTGGCTTCTTATCTTCATGTCCCCAAGGCAGCATTATTGGAAATATTTTCTTTTCAAGGTCTCTATCTGGAAAGCAAAGAGCACAATTATCAGTTGGGATAGGAGCTATAAATTATATATCGAAAAACTCTCAAAACGTAAGTTTTATTTTGAAGGAAATGTGTAATATATGTCTGTATTGCCACTTCAAGAATGCTTATTTTAAGGTCAAGACTATGGTATTTAACTAAAATATTGTATTATATTCCTCAAAAAACGCATTAACACTTTAATTTCAAATGTAAGGGGTTTTTTTATTTATTTTAATAGACAAATAATAGTTGTGCATATTTATGGGGCACAATGCGATGTTTTGATTTATTTATACATTGTACAAAGAGTCAATCAGGAGTGAGAAGTTTCTTTTTTTTATTTCAGCATATTATGGGGGTACAGATGTTTAGGTTACGTACGTTGCCCTTGTCCCCTGCCCCCCCAAGTCCGAGCTTCAAGCGCGTCCATCCCCCGGATGGTGCGCATCGCATTCTTTGAGAAGTTTCTTGATGCTGCGTAGGGACTAACAATGACCACCCAGAGTGACGTTCAACCCCCAAAGCAACAGCAAATGATATATATCTGTGGATAATGTCACACAGAAAATGACATAAAGTCCAGGGATCCAATCAGATGCAGAGAATATGATACAGAATAATGTACAAGAAAAGGACTAAAAAATCGGTGGTTTTTGACACCAGATGATACATGCGAATTGAGAAGATTGTCTTCATTTATAGCTGGATTTGTCCCATTAATATTTCTTGTTATATAGCTTTTGGTTTAGCATACAGTAATACTCCCTCCCCATTTATCCTCGGGGGATATGTTCTAAGACCCCCAGTGGATGCCTGAAACCTCAGATAGTACCAAACCCTACATACACCATGTTTTTCCTATACGTACATACCTGTGGCAAAATTTAATTTATAAATTAGGTACAGTAAGAGATTAACAACAATAACTCATAAAATAAAACAATTTTAACAATATACAGTAATAAAAGTGTGAATGTGGCCATCTTTGTCTTTTTTTACTTTTGCTGGTTTAAAGCTTATGTTATCTCAGAATAGTATAGCTACCGCTGCTTTCTTTTGACTTCCATTTGCCTGGATGAGAGTTTTCCATCCCTTGACCCTTAGTCTGAAGGCTTCTTTGTGGGTTAGATGTGTTTCCTGTAGGCAGCAGATACTAGGCTTGTGGATTTTTATCCACTCTGCCAGCCTGTATCAGTGTACAAATTTTTCTGTACATATGTTGTCATGCTCATCTGAGCTCTGAGTCAAACCAAACATCCCCAATACCTTAGGGATGAAGATATTTCTGGGCAGCTGTTAGTGACAACCAAATATTGACTGTCATTTACTGATATTATATTTGCCTAACAGCTTTACTGGGCTATCATTGACATATAACAGCTGTATATATCTAAAGTGTACTTGATGTTTTGATATATATTGTGAAATGATCACCATCATTCAGCTAATTAACATATAAATCACCTCTACACAGTTAGCATTTGTATTTGTGAAGAAAATGTAATTTAAGATCCAGCTTCCAGCTGGTCCAAAGGTAGTGAGTTATCTCACTTGATTGTTCACAGTCAGGCATAGATCGAACTCCTTGGTGTGATCGAACTACTTCCCCCACTTCTTACTATTGCACTTGAATAGTCTGAAAAAAAAACAAATCCACCTTCTTAACAAATTGCAAATTAAAATACAATATTAACTATCATCCCCATTGTGTATATTAGATCACAGAATTTATTCATCATAAATAACTGAAATTTTGTACTGCTTTATCAATATCACCCCATTGCATCGCCCCTCAAATCCTTGGCAAATATCAGCCTACTGTCCTCTTCTATCAGCTTGAATTTATTTATTTATTTATTTCAGAGTCTTGCTCTGTTGCCCATGTCAAACTTCTGGGCTCAAGCAATCCTCCTTCCTCAGCCCCCCAAGTAGCTGGCACTACAGGTGTGCACCAACATGCCAGCTAATTTTTTCTATTTTGGTAGAGATGGGGTCTCACTCTTGCTCAGCCTGGTCTCTAACTCCTGACCTCAAGTTATCCTCCCACCTCAGCCTCCCAGAGTGCTAGGAATAAAAGCATTAGCAGTTTGACTATTTTAGACTCTACATTTAGATGAGGTTGTACAATAATTCTCCTTCTGTGTCTTGCTTATTTCTCTTAGCATAATGTCTTTAAATTCCATCCATGTTTTGTCACAAATGGCAGGATGTTCTTTTCTATGACTGAATAATAGTCCGTTGTGTGTATGTACCACACTATTTTTACCTATTCTTTCACCAAAGGACAGATCATTTTTTTCTACATCTTGGCTATTGTGGATATTGCTTCAGTGAACATGAGGTTGCAGATAGATGGAGTTTTAAAGGAGCTTCAAAAGAGGTCAGTGCTCTCCACTCAACTGGGGAGGGAGTGGTGATGGAAAATCTCTATGTTAAAATGCGACAAATATTGCTGTCTTAACAAAGGTCTATAGTTTCTCTTGGATAGATAATTTAATTTTTTCCCTCTGGGTTTGGCAAATTTCAGAATTGTGAAAGTGTCGATTACAGTTGTTGGCTAATATGTTCATCGTTTTTCAGAGGAGAGTGGGTTTATTGTGGTTTGCATCCAGCAATTCCAGAAACTAATCCTCTATTCAATATTGCAGAGTTTTAAGGATCACATTGAACAATCAAATAACAAAATGCTAAGCAGGAGACTGAACCTCTGCCTTCATGGAGCTTACAATTTAGTCAAAATTATAAGGCACCAAATGGATAATTATGCAACAAGCCTGTGTTCTTTTTATTAATTGTTCATTGGAGAAGTTTAGAGTCTAGGAACCTATAATATGTATGGCTTAAAAGAATCTTGAAATACTGTAAAGTTTCTCTGAGCTTGCAATTTTCAATCTGATGAGTGAAACTTTGCCTGGAATTACCTTAGCAAAAAGAAGATTTAAAAAAAAGAGGAAAAGCCTATGCCTGGTTTAAAGCTGGAGTGGAAATAAGGTGTCAGACATTGTACCTGGCCTGGTGATGGGTTTTTGTCCCACATACCAAGGCAGAAAATTATCATTAGAAATATATCAGTTATTGGGAAACATTAGCATATATAAATGCATTTTCAGGCAAAAATCAACAAAATAAACAGGATAGCAGCACAGGAAAATATGTTAGCAGCTGTTTTTAAAGGAGTTTGAAAGAGAGCTGGGAAATACAACTTAGTGAAAAGGCAACTTATGGAATGGGAGAAAATATTTCAAAGCATATATCTGATATAGTGTGAATATCCCCAAAATATAAGGAACTCACACAACACAAAAGCAAATATAATAATAAAAACCCTATGTATGAATATGTACTGAATAGACATTTTTTTCCTCAAAGACATAAAAATGGACAAGAAGTATATGAAAAGGTACCCAACATCACTAGTCAGGGAAATGCACATAAAAATCACAATGAGATGTTACCTTACATCTCTTAGGATGGCCATTATAAAAATGTCAAAAGATAACAAGTGTTGGCCAGGATGTGGAAAAAAGGGAAAGCGAATGCTTGCATACTGTTGGTGGGAATGTAAATTTATACAGCTATTATACAAAATGGTTTAAAGTTCCTTAAAACTTATAATTTGGCCAAGCGTGGTGGCTCATACCTGTAATCCTAGCACTCTGGGAAGCCAAGACAGGTGGATCATTTGAGCTCAGGAGTTCGAGACCAGCCTGAGTAAGAGTGAGACCCCATCTCTACTAAAAATAGAAAGAAATTGGCCAAACAATTAAAAATAGAAAAAATTATCCAGGCATGGTGGCATATGCCTGCAGTTCCAGCTACCCGGGATGCCAAGGCAGGAGGATTGCTTGAGCCTGGGAATTTGAGGTTGCTGTGAGCTAGGCTGACGCATGGCACTCTAGCCTGGGTAACAGAGTGAGACTCTCTCTCGGGGAAAAAAAAAAAAAAACTTATAATTTAATTTTCCTCAAAATATTATAAAAAATAAAAAACATTATAAACGTTTAAAATTAAAAATACCATGTGATTCAGACATCCCATTTTTCTGTATGTATCAAAAGAAAATACAATCAGTATCAGGCTGAGCATTGAAAAAAAAAGAAAATACAATCAGTATCTTGAAGAGAGTTCTGCATTCTCATGTATATTGTAAAACTATTCACAATACCCAAGGTACGGAAATAACGTAAGTATTCTTCAATAGATGGGTGAATAAAGAAAATGTGATACAGAATGGAATATTATTCCACCATGAAAAGGAAGGAGACTCTGGCATTTGAGAAAGCATGGGTGGACCTGGAGGACAGTATATTAAGTGAAATAAACCAGAGACAAAAAGACAAATACCACATGATCTCACTCATATGTAGAATCTAAAAAGGTTGAACTCATAGAAGCAGAGTAGAATGTTGGTTATCTGGAGATCAGGGAGAGGAGTTAGGGAGATGTTGGTCAAATGCTGCAAAGTTTTAGTTTGATACAAGGAATACTTGCAAGAGCTCTATGGTACAACATGGGAACTATAGTTAAAAACAATCTATTGTATTCTTGAAAATCAATGAGAGTAAGTGTTCTCACCACAAAAAGTGATAAACATGTGAGGTAATGCATTTGTTAATTAGCTACAATCAGCCATTTCATAATGTGTATATATGTATATTTCAAAGCATAATGCTGTAGAATATAAATATATACAATTTTTATTTCTGAACTTAATCTATATATATTAAGTTGAGAAATACACACTCACTTTAAATCTGATTGAAAGTACAAAAACCCTACATAAGTTAAATAAGCTTACAGGACACAAGTTCAATATACCAAAATCAATTATCTTTCTATTCACTAGCCGTAAACCAAAGAAAATTATTTTTAAAGAACCAATTATAGTAGTATGAAAAATATGAAAGACTTGAAAGACTTAGGGATCTATTTGGTAGGAGATATCCACTGAGTAGTGGGCACAGTATCTGATACCCTTAACCTGAGTTCAATTCCACCTAGAGTCCAAGCCTATGGGGTAGAGAAGGATGGAGAAACGAGAAGTCACAAGGAGAGAATAGGAGTGGACAAGGCAGGATTTCCTGGCTGGTCACCCTGCACAGCCAGGTCACACCCCAGCCTCTCTTCCTGCCCAGGAAACAGACTCGCAATGCTTCCAGTGCTTCTATTAAACACAAGTAAACTCTCCCACATTTTCCAGTACAGGAAGGAGAACAGGCACCACCTCACATGACAGTTCCAATGGACATTGGACTTCAGGCAGACGTTGCATCACCCATTCACACAGCATCCTATTCTCTTGCCATAAAGGGGCTCCTGAGCAGTCACAGATTCACCCCTCTCAAGTCCATCTGCTCTCAACAGGTAGAAGCAGTGGACTCCCAGCTCTGGGCCCAGGACATCTTGCTACTGCAGCAGCAGCAACTCCCCACCAGATTCGCAAGCCTTGGAGCGCCGCCCCTGCCCCGCACGCCTTGGCCCGGATTTGGGCGGCAGTCGCCAGGCAGAGGGCCTGACCCAGTGACCGGCCCACTGCGGCTCCGAGCTGGAGGAGCCGCCCGAGCTGAAACTCCAGAGCCCGATTCGCGGCGCAGCCACCCCGGGCCGCCCTACCTGGTGCCTATGGTGGACAGCTTGTCTGCGCCACCGCCTCCGGAGTCGCGTGTCCGGCCTGGGCCCCACGCAGCTAGCCGACCTGGCGCCCACGAGCGGTGGCCTCGTGTGAAGCAGGGGGGCCTGGAACACGAGCAGAGCGAGGCAGGGGCCGGGGAGGGGCAGCCGCGGCCGCCTGCGCACTGGGACGGCGACAGCCTGTCCACCGCGGCCAAGGCCGCCGAGATGGGCTCGGAAAGGGCGAATGGAGGCCGCGGTACGGAAAGCAGGACGAGGTCAGCAGGCGCTAAGTGGCTCGGCCACTCGGACCCATGAAAGCACGTTTAAGAAGGAGCTGGCCCTGACTGCAGGCAGAATTGCTTCTTCCTCAAATCAACTCTTTAAGATTATATTGTTCCTCAATTTACTTTTTAATAGGATAAAATAAATTACATAATGAATCTATTAATAACAAAATATGATAGCATATCAGAAAAACTATACAAAGTTCCTAAAATATATTAACGCAGACTTAAACAAATGGAAAATAACATCATGTTCTTAGATAGAAAAATTCAATATTAGCAACATCATTGTTTTTAAGGTAATTTATAAATTTAATTTGTTCCAATACAGATACCATTAGGAAATGGAGGTAGGCATGTTATTGCAAAACATCTTGTAGATGAAAACACAAATAAGAATAGCCAAGAAAATTCTGAAAAATCAAAAAAATGAGATTTGTCAATCCATGAGACATCCTGATTGATGAAAAGACTGATAGACCAGCGGAGCTAAAAATTCAGAAATAGAGCAAAGTGTTTAAGAAAGTGTCTTAGTCCATTCAGGCTGTTGTAACAAAGCACCTTACACTGGGTAGTGTATAAACAATAGAAATTTATTGCTCACAGTTCAGGAGTCTGGATCAAGGCGTCCAAGATCAAGGCACCAGCACATTTGGTGTCTGGTGAGGGCCCTGTTCCTGGTGCCTTCTTGCTGTGTCCTCACATGGCAGAAGGGACAAAGGTGCTCGCTTCAACGTCCTTCACAAGGGCACTAATTCTATTATATTTATGAGGACAGAGCGCTCCTGAATTAATCGCTTCCTGGTACACACCTAGTACTATCACACAAGGGATTAAGTTCCCCCATATGAATTTAGAGGTGTGGGGGGGGGACACAAACATTCAGTCCATAGTTGAAAGTTAATATGCAATAAAAACTACAGTGGGGACAACATCATTAGTACTTGAGGGGCTGGGAATTTGTTGCTCCTCTCACAAAGGTAAAAAAATTGATTTATTCTCACAACCAGGAAAGGTTTTAGAAAGGCAGTTCCTGTGCCACTCTCAAGAGAAATGGCTGTAGAAACAGGTGGCTGCCAAAAGAAGTTTGTAACAAAAAATGCACTTATTCCCCTGGCTACAATTGATGTGTTCCAGCAGCAGACAGAAGTGTCTACTGAGTACAGACCTGCTACTTTCTCCCGAACTCTGTTCTTACAGACCAAACAGATATTCTCACGTGGAAAACCCCAATATGCTTCCACCAGGTCCTGGTGGTAGAGTATCCTTTTCTCTATTCTTTCACCTTCCTCTTCCCTTTATTGTACATAAAGTGTCTGGTGTAGGTGCACAAGAATATTACTAAATGACAGTGGTCTGTGTTGATGGGCATCCAGTGGAGATGGGGTGGGGAAAATACTGGTTCTGTGAAGATTCTCCCTTTCTCCACCAGTGGCTGCTCCCTCAGCCCTTATTTCTATATTTCAGGACTTAATCTTAACAACATCAAAAAACACAATAATACTTGCATACATTGATTGGAGAATTTTAATTTTTTTAATATAGCATTGTAAAACCAAGGACAATTTCATAAATTTATTATTTTTTTTTTTTGAGACAGAGTCTCGCTCTCTCATCTGGGCTAGTGTGCCGTGGCATCAGCCTAGCTCACAGGAACCTCAAACTCCTGGGCTCAAGCGATCCTCCTGCCACAGCCTCCCTCGTAGCTGGGACTACAAGCACGCGCCACCATGTCCAGCTAATTTTTTCTATTTTTAATTGTTTGGCCAATTTCTTTCTATTTTTAGTAGAGACGGGATCTCGTTCTTGCCCAGGCTGGTCTCGAACTCCTGAGCTCAAACAATCTTCCCGCCTCAACCTCCCAGAGTGCTAGGATTACAGGTGTGAGCCACTGTGCCCAGCCCATAACTTTTTTTCTATGTAGTTTTTACACGTAGGGCAAGTCTGTCTTTACACAGGGATAAATGATACTTAAGAAAAAGAACGAATCCTAGATACTTTTTCTTTCAAATCAAGCATCTGGTTGTTTAAATACATATCTTTTGAATGTTGAAAAACATAAAATATGAATACAAAAATGAAAACATGGAATGAAGTTTTTCTTACCTCTAAGTGTATTGGTTGGACCAAAAATGAGGAGGGAGGGGTTTCTGTATTCAGGAAGTTCTAAACTCTCCTGGGACCCCAGGAACCATCAGCACCTACCAAGGACTCTCCCCCTCCTTCACATTCTGCCACAGCAGGTGCCCTCATAAGATTTCTAAGTCCTGGACCAGGAGGTGCATGGAGAGTGACAGGTTGTATGTCTCAAACCCACACAGATATCCCTGGCCCAAGACCCTCTGGAAGAATATTCTCAGGATTCCTTTTGGCTTCCAGGGTTGAGCTTTTCCACAAAAATTGTATGGATCACTCCTGGATCCATATAATTGTAAATTGTTCTTGGGGATCAATCCATGGAGGATACCAAATGACATTGCATCCTGGACACAGGGCAACCATCTAAAGCAACTGCAAAGTACAGTAGACCGGTATCATCCGATAGAGGCAGAAACTAGGACATCCTCCTTGATGCTTTGAATGGAAGGGGAACAGACTAGAAGTGGTGAGGCTATCTGTTCTTGACTGCTATTGTCAGGGTCACTTGCGAAGTGCAGGAGCTCAGAAAAGGGCTGTCCTACGTAGCAAGCTGTAGGAGCTAAGTCCTGATTTTGGCTCTGGTGAAAAAGTGGCCACTTCTCATACTTATGCTTCCTTCCCCATCTACAGATCATCACCAGGTGGTGACAGGGGAGACTATAAATGGAACCTGTGAAGTAAGGTTGAAGTTCAACTTCATGGAAACATAGAACTTTTCTTCCTCAACAGAGAAGAAGAAAGAAAGAATCCTGAAGACCCTCTATTTCTATTAAAAAATAAACAAAAATCCTGTAACAAAGTCCTAATTAGAGTGTGGATGTCACATCCGTGCTTTCAAACAATGATTGGATAAAAACTACCAGGAAGTTATTCCAATTGGGTACAGGGCTCCACAAA
The DNA here is from genome assembly GCA_963574695.1 of Propithecus perrieri. Lineage (NCBI taxonomy): Eukaryota > Metazoa > Chordata > Mammalia > Primates > Indriidae > Propithecus > Propithecus perrieri. Next base: position 44,006 of record CAUYRB010038117.1, read on the forward strand.
ATTAAGAAAATAATAACGTCGTGTGTACTCTTGTCACAGACACATGAGAAATTCAATTTCCATGTGTTACAGGAGAAGAAAAAAAAGCCACCCAGATTATATTGGGGATGGAATTGATCACTCCTAAAGCGAAATACACTCAAGCAGATTCAAGCGTTGATCCTGGCATATGTGTGTGTGCATGCGCACACGCGCGTGGGTAGTGTTGCTTGTTTGCCATTGAATACCAGAAAAGCTGCCTGCTTGAACTAGAGGAAATGCTATGAGTCTAAATAAAAGCAATGCCCTATGGAGCCCCAGAATCCTCCCAGCTGGCAGCTCCTTCTCCAACCTCAGGTATCAACCTTGGCTCCATTGAGAGTTGCTGGCCAGCAGAGCCAGTGCCGTGGGTGGGGGACTCTATGGAGGATGCCAAAGACTTTGTTGGGGACCAGGCACTAATTGAGGAGAATTCTTCAAAAGAACACAGCCCCATCCACAGCCAGGAGCTAAATCCTAATTTTGGCTCCAGAGAAAAAGTGGCCACTTCTTGCACCTATGCTTCCTTCCCCATCTGATGATGGGCAACAGGTGGTGGCCAAAGATCAGTATCACTAAGGACTAAAACTGGCTGCAAGTCCTTTATCTGTTTTTTAATTGACAAATAATAATTTTGTAGGTTTATGGGGTACACTCTGATATTTTGATATATGTATACATTATGGAAAATTTCAGTCAAGGTAATTAATATATCCATCACCTCACCAATTTATCTTGAGAACATTAAAATTCTATTTTTGCAATTTTGAAAGATACAATACATTGTTATAAACTCTGGTCACCATGCAGTGCAAAAGATCATTTATCCCTTCAATCTAATTGAAACTTTATTTTCTTCCATAAACATTTTCCCTTTCTTCATTCCTCCTTTTCCCCTGCCCCAGCCTCTGGTAACCACTTTTCTAGTCTCCGTTCTCTATTTCTATGAGATCCACCTTTTTGATTCCATATATAAGTGATAAAACCTGTAAGGACAGCCTTGTTGAAATACCGAGAAAATATCTAATCCTATAATTTTCTAATAACAGCTAAAGATCAATCTTGAGTTCTCCCTACTCTTTGCTGTTTTTCTCCCTAGCTAGCAGGCACCCTGCAGGGACTCTGTTTTCCACAAACATCTGAAAAGAACCAAAAAGAAATGTAAATCTTTCTCTTTACTTTCATCAGCTCACAGGTTTTTTTGTTTTGTTTTTTTTTTTAAAGCCAGTCAAAGTTAGCAGTGGGGGCTTGAATAAAGCTAACAGCTTCTATAGCCTCAAGGAATTTCTGAGAAGTTCCCGGAGGGACACCAGGGGAGTAAACTCTAGGCCTGAATTTCCTGCCCAAAGCCATATTTTAGGAACAAAATCTACATCCCAAGTGATAAGCCTGACCGAATTTAAGAGATAGCCAAGTCTCCAGGAACAAAAGAAACCAGAAAGACTGACCTCTGTGGACTGCCTGCTAATTACTCCACAATTACTATTTTTCTCTTTGTCGCAGAAAACCAGCAAGCCACTTGGCCTCACTGCTGGCGTCTCCCTTCTCTTTCTTTGGGATGCCACGCAGTTTCTCTGCTCTCTCCCTCCCCTCTTTCTCTCTCTCATTTTCTCTGTCCCTCTAAGAGATAAAATAAACTTTTTTACTTTTTATATTTTAATCTCTTTGTGAGAAATCTTTCTCCACCTGCGCCCTGAGCACCTAGTAGGCTTTTCACCCTAACAAAACCGTCCTAATGAAAAGCAGACGTTAACGTCTAAATAAAATGCAGACTTTCAGTAGAAACACAGCTAAGCACCAGCCAGCTTCCCCTTTAGCCCACCTCCTTGCAGTTACTTACAGCTTGCCCTTTAGTTCTTATAGTTGCTTTCTGCCTAGAAGTCAAGTAAACCCTGTCATGAGGCACTAACGTCCCTCAATTGTTTCCATCAGAAACGGCAGCCAGGTCTGGGCGCTGGGCAGAGGGGCCGGGACACCCTTGCGGGCCCGGATCCAGAGCGGTCCCTCCGGCGGGCGGGCTTGGCCGTGGCGCTGGCTTCCCGCTCTAGAAAGTTTTCGGCTCCTGCTGCCCGGGAGGCTGGGCAGGAGCCGGGAGGGACCTCGGCGGGGAGGAACGGGCAGGCCCGGGCGGCCCTGCCGGAGATTCCAGAAATCCGGGAGCACGAGCCTGGCCACTGCTGCTTCCGCCCGGGCGCGCTCCTGCAGCCCAGGTGAGGAGCTGTCCTTCTCCCCCCCTCCTCCGCCTCCTTTTTCCTCCCTCCTTCCTCCCAGCCTTTCTGCCTGGCCATGGTTGCAGTGGCGGCGCCTCGGAGACCCTGAGCACCGAGCAGCGCGTCCTACGGAGAGCGGCAGATGAGGAAGGACCCCGCAGCATGAGGGAGGGGCCGGGAAACTGCAGGCAGAGGTGTCCGGGACCGAACGGGCGCCTGTTGGGAAGGGCTTGCAGGGTGTAAGTGGCACCGCGGGGCCAGGGCCCGCGTTCCTATTGCTCCCACTCCCCAAAGATCGTGGCCGGAGCCCGTGCAGCGATTTGTGTGGTACCTGGAGCCTCAGAGCTACCATCCAGCCAGCCTGGGAGTGGCGTCCACAGCCCCGGCCTACACCCCGGCTCCTGGCCAGCTTTGGTCAAAGACAGAGGGTAGACTTTAGAAGGTGGCGTAATTGCGTCAGCTGAAGCCGGCCCCTGGCCCCCAGAGGTTGGCAAGACGAGGTCACATCCTCTGGTGCCACCATTACCCCCAACCTGCTCTCATGACTTGGTGGGCTAAGGGTTCTGTCCGCGGGGATGCGCGTGCAACGCCAGGCCGATGTGAGAGGGCGGATTTCCCAGGGGTTTGGGGCCTCTGTCCCTAAACGTTCAGCGCGATGTGGAGGGTCTGGGAGGGGCCGCAGGGCCTGGGGCGGGGAGAGTCGGCTTGAGCCCACATTGCACAGGTGCCGTGCTGCAATCATGGTCCCCAGCCAAACCGCCCGCGCTGCCAGGCTCCAGGCCGCTGGCAGAGAGGGGTGGCCTAGAGCGTGGCTTCTGAGAGCCAGCTTCCAGCCTGGGAGAGGGGGCCGCAGGCACCTCCATGCCCAGCCTGGCAGCAGCGCGCAGGAAGGCCACAGCCTGGCCAGCGAGGGGGTTGGGGGAGGGCGGGCGGCCCTGTCGGCCTGAGACAGTTACATGGCAATGAGCCAGGAGTGGACCCTCCTCTGGCGGGGTTGGGGACTCTGTCAGGACCTCCGGTGCTCCAGGCCGCCAGCTGCCTGCGCCAGGCTCTGGGTGCCTTCCTGGAACGTCAGTTTCCTCACCTGACTGTGAGGCCCTGTAGTGCAGGGATTGTCTCAAACATTAGACTGATACCCCTGCCTGGTCATCAGGTCCCTCTTCTCTCTCTCTCTCTACCCACCCCCCCAAACCCTCCTCTGCCCCCCCATACACACATTTTGTTAAGAACCTGCTGAAAGTCTCCCAAGTGGGAAGACAGGTGGGGTGGCAGGAAGCCTGCTGGACTTTCGCCCTTGGCTTCAGGGGCCTTTATTGCCATCCCCCTCCCTCCTCTTAAGCTGTTTGAAAACACAAATCTGGCAACACATGCTGGGCCGGAGAGCTAAGAACTCCATGCACATCCAAAACCAAAATGCTTTGTTCCCTGACCAAAGGCTCTCATCTCACCACAAAACACAAATCCCTCAGGGCAGCCAGCTTCAGACATGAGTCTGAATTTGCTGCTTGTTCCCTGGGGTTGACCCAAAGCCCTTATGATGGAGCATTGCTCCTCCTTCATCCCACCCATGTGTCTCAACTGTAGTGACCTGGAACTGGGAGCAAAGTTCCCCAGGCAGGGGACATGGCCCTCCCCAGAACCCCTGGCTGTGGTCTAATAGACATCAATCCCTGGGCAAGAGACCCAGGGCAGGGAATGTCTCTCTCCTGGCTCTCACATGCTACAGCCATTTAACCTGGTGTGGTGGACTCTCTGGGACACTGACCTTCAGGCTGGGAATTTTACCTTGTGCCACAGTGGGGAAAAATGAGACATGGAGCTGGTAAGTCCAAAGCCAGCAAGACTGTGATTGGAAAATGTTCCCCAGGCCCAGCAAGGCCCCTCCAGGTCTGGGCACACCTTGGGCTGCACCAGTGAGCTGTTCTTGGCATGCGGCACCTGGTTGAGGTCAGCACTTTGCCAGGTTGGGATGCTGGCAGGAGCAGAGGATATAGACCCAAGGAGCAAAAAGGAACACTTTCCATCCACTTGCACCCTCTCCTGCATTATAGGTCTCTATCCTCAGGAGGTGAGGAAGATGGGAGGACAAGGCTAAAGACACAGGTGAGACCAGATTCCAGCCACTCAGGTATGGCTGGGGTGGGGACTGCTTCATACCTACCAAGGCCTGACCTCAACAGGCATGTGAAGGACCAAGGCCTGGGGATGACCTCCTTGCAGTCACACTGAGGGTCAGGGTCCCCTCAAGGTAGAGGAGGGGCTGGGCCATTGAGATGGCTCTGGATGCCTGGGCCTGGGTTCTGGGTGGCAGGCTGGGGCTGGAAGGGGGACACCCATGCTGCAGACAGGGAGACTGAGGCACAGGGCTGGCCTGTGTGGACTTTGGCTTTGGCCCTGGATAAAATGGCCACCACAGGTGTGAGTACAACAGGGCACAGGGGCTCAGGTGGCTGCTGTCAGGCAGATGAAAGGAGGGGTTAAGGGCATCATCAGAAGATTGTCCCAGCCCAGTGGGAGGGGAGGTGGCTGTAGGGCTATAAAGGGGGAGCTGGTAGCTTGTTTTCCAGTGGATGGGCTGTAGGTGTGAGAAAGCAGGGGGCAATGCCTGGGAGTTTGGCTTGAGACAGTGGCAGGTGAAATTTGCCCAGCCATGGAGGTTGGGGAGGTGGAGCTTCTGGTGTTGGAGGAGCTGAGAGATGTGCATGTGAAGATAAGCATCAATATGGGATATACTGGGAGGACAGTTACAACTTGAGGACTGATAGTGTGTAGACTGAGCCCCTGTGTCCTCTGGGGTGAGCAGGCAAGGGGATGGGGAGGAACCAGCCAGGGAGACAGAGCTGGGGGAAACCAGGGTCCCCTTGGCCCTGCCTCCAAGCACACACTCCAATGCCCTCTTCCTGCGTCCCTCCTTGCTCCTGCCCTCCTGGTGGCCCCATGTAAGTGTTTAATGTTCCTGCCTTGTCAGGCTGTGAGGGTCACTGGGGGGCCATCTTTCAGAAGGCACTGTCTGGCAGTGGGCAGTGTTGAGTCCTTATTGTCTTCCAGTCCTGGGAAACAGCCCCTGCCACAGCCTGTGGGGCTCTCTCTGTCCCTCTCTTTGGGCTCTCCCAGGAGGCCTGGGAGGCAGCTCAGAGTTCTGGGAGGTGCCTCTTCTCAGCATCTGTCCACACTGCTCCCAAATGTGCTTTAGCATCCTCCCCTGAGAGATAGGTATGTCCCTGTGGGTGACTGGCAGCAAGGTCACCGTGGGGAGGGGGCTGCCTCCGTCTACTGTCCTGGGTTCCTGGTGCCTACCTCCTGAGGGGTGGCAGTCCAGCCTCCTCAAAAGTCCCAGCAAGAAGGCAGCCCCCACCACAGCCCCCAAGAAGGAGAAAAATCAGTTGGGCTATGAGGGTGGGGGTGGTAACAGCCTTGGAAACCTGGGTAGGGAGGAGGTGGGGCCTCCAGGATGCATCCTCACAGGTGCCCACCAGGCCCTGGAGCTCTGCAGAGGGTGGTACAGATCTCAGATTCTGCCTCTGAGGTTCCTGGCTCTGCAGACAAGTAGGGTATCCTCCCTGGTAAAGTGCTTCCAAGGCCTGCCCTGGCTCCTCCACCCAACTGGGCTGCCTGCTAGGTCCTGGGCTTCTGCCCTGCAGGACCTGCCCCAGTGTGCTTCCCTGAGTAAGTGGGGGCTTCCCTGGGAGACCCCGTTATGCTCTGAAGGACCACAGGCCAGGGCAGAGCATCCTGAACCTCTCAGCAGGAGCAGAAGTGAAGGGTAATGTGGCCCAGCTCTGGAAATGCTCAGGGTGGGGATGGGGGGACATTGTGTTGAGGGTTCTAGGAGGCTTATCCAGCCCAAGCAGGGATCCTAGAGAGGCCAGCATTTTCCTAACACAAGAGGGGAAACTGAGGCTGGGATTGGGCAGCGGCAGCTTTGGAATAGGCAGTTGGTCAGATGAGTATCATCTCCCACCTCTCTTATCACCTTCCTGTTTATCTCTGCTGGCAAGGCCCTTACTGGACTCAGCCCTAGTGAATGGACAAGAAGCTGCTAGCCATGCTGCCACCCACACCATTTGCTCCTGCTGCTCAGCCACTAGCGACTCCACTCCTGTTGTCTCCTGGTTGAAGAATTACAAGGAGTTCCATGGAGGGAGTTACATCACAGCATCAAGGTAGACCTGGTAGCAGGGGCAGGGCCTGGGCTAGGGTCTGTGGTTCAGTCCTCCCACCTGAGCATCCACCCACAGCTGCAGCACCAGTAATAGAGCCTGGTCATGGTCATGTGGTGCCCTTGGACCTCAGCCACTCTACCTGTGTGGTGGAGAACAAGTTTGGCAGCATTTGGCAGTACATACTGGGTAAGTGCCAAAGCAGGGGACAGGCAGGGGCAGCCCCAGCCCTCACCCACCCTGGCAGAGCGCTCTCCTCACCAGCCCATTCTGCATGCAGGGCTGCCGGCCAACCAGATAGCGGTGCTGTGCAGTGAGGGGGAGTCCCCTGCAAGGTGCACAGAGACTTAGCAGGTGAAGGTGAACAGCAGCATGGTGGGCCTGACCACATTCCCCACCTCACCATGTTCAAGGTCAGCACTGCTGTTGGCTGGGTGTATGAGGGTGGGCAGGCTGGGGGCTCCACTTCACTGCAATCTACCAGCATCATAGAAATTTTGGAGTAGCCTATTAAAGACAAAATATGGCACCAGCCAGGAGATAAAATCCTCTGCAGTGATCAGTTCTCCTGGATATGAACTTGCCTAGAACTTGAAATCGATCCCAAATAATTTATCATATACAATTTGCTTTTTAAAAAATCAGTGGTTGGAGTTTGATAATGACTTTGAAGAAGATTTAGATCTGTATCATGGAAACCTTACATGAATTAGCATTTTCACATGGAGAAGAGGATGTCCTGAGTAATCACAGTCAACTACCACAGCAATGAGACAAGGTCAAACGATCAATTTCTGTTTTCAAACTTATTCATTTATGTACCACTTAAAGCTATTATAGGACAAAAGAATAAAAAGACATGGAAGTATAATTTTACTCAATGTACCCAAAAACTCTCTTCAAATGCTAATGTGTTAAAAGTTTATACAAATTTTACATTCTAGTCTATAATGCAGTTGCATTTATTTTGATATAAAACACTTTAAGTTGTTTGCTATAGAGTAAAAGCTCCCCAGGAATTTATGCCATGTTTATTCTATAACTTTGCATATTCCTAGAAACATAGCCATCTGACACACCAGTACTTCTAAAAAGGTCTATATTTGTGGCAAAGTTATAGCATCCTTTTTCCTCAGAATATAAAATTTTATGATCAGGAAATCAAAGTTTGAAAGCATGGTTCCCTCTTTTTTTTTTTTTTTCCCCACCTCTCCCAACCCTCCAGCATGGTGCCCTCTTGAACTCATTGCAGGTAAGATGTGAACATGCCATTATTTTCATGCACTAAATTTTGATAAGTGTAACGTAACATTTTCATATGAAATCAAAGGAAAAGCCTCCCTAGAATGTAGTGCAGTAAAACCCATAGTCACTTTCATGATAGTATCACAACTTGGCGTGCTGAGTAGATCATGAATTCCAAACAATTCCTGAAATCTAAATTATCTGTTGAAATTAAGAATAAATTCTGTTCCATGGAACTAACACTCAGTTGCCATTTGAGCTATGTTAGTGTGTGAAGTCTTTACGCTGGGGGAGAAAGAATTCTCAGTGACTAGTATATAAAGAAGTAAAAGTTTATTTATTTCTCTGAAGAAGAAAAAAAGAAAAAGAGAGAGAGAGAATGAGTGGTCATGATAAACGAGAAAGAAAGGAGAAAGGACGTGTTGGGCAGTTGAGGAAAGTTGCTTGGCGTTTTAAAGTGTAAAAATGGCTCTTTTTCCCTTAGCTTTAACAGTCTGATAACAAAAGTGGTAGTTGAAGCTATTGCAGGTGCTCTTTCTGGCTTATCTGAGTCCTTGAAATCTGTCTAGCAAGAGCTGAGGCTGAGAGCTAGAGTGGGAGCTTGCACCCCCACTGTCTGCTCAGGGCTTTTCAAGGCTGAGAAAATGATACTCTTAGCGATAACAACTTAGGCCACAGGTGTTTTTAATTAAAACAAAACAAAGGGGTAGTTGTGTTGTGAGTTAATCTTCCTTACTTTCTGTTTTGAGAGTTCATTTTTTCTGTCAGATAGGTTGTTAGTAAGGCCATATTTCAAGCCATATCCTACTTCTTACTGATTCTCAAATGTGTCTCACTCATTCCTGTGCTTCTCTTGTACCTTGATCTCTTTCTTCCTTTGCTGATAAAATGTACTCACATTCAGGTATTCGTTTGAACAAAAGGCTGTGGAAAGAGTCCCTTCCTATATCTAGGGTTATATCTTTCTCTATATTTACCTTCTTTTATTGAAACCCTGTACCACCAAAATATTCCAGCTTTTCCTGCCAGATTATAGATTCTATGGGGGTAGAATTCTGTCTGTTTGTTACTACTGTGTCTTCATTATCTAGGACAGCACTTGTCGCTTGTTAAGTGCTCAATAAATATTTTAAATGAATCAATGATTATTAAACATTGTAGTGAAGCTTGACTCATGGTGATACCAAGGATAAGAGTATTGTAATAATACAATAACAATAAAAGTGAAAATCTAGAAATCTGCTTTGAACAATATCTTTTTTATAATTGTAATCTAAAATAAAATCAAGACTATGTAACATAAAATCCATTAGTGATTCTATACTTTACTTATGTTAAGATGTAAAAATGAGAGCCTCTGTGTTGTCCATGACAGTTACAAGGAAATTTACAAACATTTATTCAAACGAAGTTGAATCCTTAAGAGCAAGTAATTATGTAGATTTGGCTGCAATTTGCAAACTACATTTATTTTTGAATGCTTTGCACAGAATAACACAACTAGTCTCTGATTTTTTTTTTCTTGTTTAACATTTCTCTTGTATTCAATTATAATGCACTACATTAAGGAGAATTTTAACTATATATATAGTTTTTTTCTGGCCTAACTAAAAGTTGTCTTCATTCGCTGCCAATCACTGTCCTTTTTTTCTTTCTGTCTGTATGCCTTATTCCACTTAAATATTGAAGCTCCCAAATTCCCCTTCAGAAAAACAGCCACAGATTTGTCTGTGGCTTGTGTTTTTCCTGAGCACATTTTCAAAGTTTGGCTTAATAAACCTCCATTGGTTGAGACCTTTGTCTCAGTCACTTATTTGGGGTTGTTAAACTTAAGTGTGCTTTGTCATATGGTAAGTGGACATTGGCCATCAATTCCTAGCATATAATATTCTGCTTCTTCCTAATATTTTGATATTTGAGGTTGTTTTCTCTGAAGGGTTCTCATTCCTTAAGTGGCTTTTTCTGTCTCTTTTTTCTTTTTCTTTATTCTGTCATGTCAAATGGAGCAAAAACTTTTGTTAGATACTGCATTATCTTCCTCTTCCTCTGAAGACTAACATTTTCATCTTCCCTTTATATACATTATTTTCAACATTATCTGTATCTTTTTTCTATTAATATTTTGTGGTTGTTTTCAGGATAAAGTGCTTTGAAATGTATGTCTATTCACTGGAAATTTTAATCAGTAATCATATTCTATGGCATTTTGTCTTCAGTTAATATACTCAAATTTGTTACTCTGAGTCTCTAGGCTAAATATTGTATTAATATGTAAAGAATTAAGGTGGATCATACAAAATCTCTTGTGATTGTAGGCCCCTAGAATTTCAATTACAAACGTTACTTTAGCTGAGTTTTTATTTAATATAAAAATTATTTATATTAGGTATAATAGCAGTATTTGCATTAGATTGTTTTATCCATTAGAAATAGGAATAGAAATATCTACAAACTAAATAATATGATCTGTTATATTTGTTTTAAAATGCCACTAGGATAGTTGGAATTGGTCATTGAAAATGATGGCAAAATAATGAAAATTTTTAAAGCTTTATGATTGGTACTATTTGTGATATATTTTATTATCTAACTGTCTCTACTATTGTGCAAGATATTTGTATTTCTATTATAATATTTAAACAAAGCATATAAACATTTGAATAAAAATGCGTAACATACTGCACATCAGCCCCATTCCATAAGAAAAAAGAAACAATCATCTTCCTGCATATCATAGTAATGAATTTTGAGGTTCATCATCAGATATGGGTGTGGACAATTAGACATAAATGGGTAGAGGACAGTGCAACATTAGAATTAGGAAGAGAGCACTCTAAATGTCTCTCCAAATGTGGACAGTGGTGCTACCAAAAATCTTTGTGCAAGATTGTCTCTGTGAGTATTACTGAGAAATGTCATTCTTACGTAATGACACTATTATGTTTCCTAACAATCTGTGAGTTAACAGCAGTGTGTCTTCTATAAGTTAATGTAGAATGTCTCCTGGCCCGAGAGCATGTTCCCTACAGCCACCAGATCATCAGGTTGTTCCCTGGGTGATGTGACAGACTCCACATCCAGGTGCTGAAGTCCTGCTGAGGCACAGGGCAGCGTCTGGCCAGCCCCTTACCAGCCACTGCTCATGAGCTCCATGGCCCTTGTACCCCAGCCCAGCCTTAAGCTTTCCACTGCTTTGTGCAGGTCACAGGAGGAGGAGGAGCTAGTGCTATGCCCACCAGTGCCCTTGTGGGAGGCACAAGTCCTGACTGTTGGGTCTGAATGTGGGGGCCACTATTTCCTGAGGCCCTGGATGCATTTATCAGACTGCAGATACCTCTCAGAAGCCTAGATCTCACACCCAACGTTCCCAGTAACAAATCAAATGTTTGAAGTGTATATCTCATGCTTTGTAGGGTATTTGCAGAGTTATGTACCACAATTTTGGGGTTCCCTTCTCCTGGGGCCACATTATTCTTTATTCAGTGTATGATTTCTGGAAGGCGGATGGGCCCCCACCAAGAGCAGGTGCAAGTGGTGGTCTACTTGTGGACACTCAATGCTTGCAGTCCCCTGTTCTCTCTTGGGGCACCATCTCTCCCACCCTCGGGCCTGAGGAGAGATAATGATAGGGAGGGGATGTTCTCTCACCTCTGACAAAAAAGCATGGTTCTGGCCCATCACCTGTCTGAGGTCATGGGAATCAAAGCCCTCAGAGGTGCACTTCAATGTGGCAGCCGCTGGCCACATTGGGCTACTGAGCACCTGGAATGGGTCTGATCTGAACTGAGATGTGCTACATGATTAAAACATAGAATGAGTTTTAAAGATATAGTACCAAAAAATACTTCTTTAATAATTTTATACTGATCAAATAGAAAAACAATAATATTTTGGATATCTTGGGTTAAATAAACTATTACAATCAATTTTACCTATTTTTCTTTCCTTTTATTTGGCTACTAGAAAATTTTAAATGACACATGTGGCTCACATTTTATTTCTATTTGACATTGGTGCCTTAGAGGAAGGAGTGCCTCCATATTCAATGTTCAGGCTGTCTCCTCAAAAGACCAGAGGCCAAAAACGTTACAAAATCTAAAACTTTAAAACAATTGTCATTATGTTATTTCCATTTATGAATAACATGTATATTTACTGTATGTGTGTCAATATATATAGAGATAGATATAAAAATCAGAAAAGGATATAATTTATATTCAAGGTTAAATACAAATGACCCCCAAGCAGGGCCAGGTCCCAAAGCAGGGGCAAAGCCCTGTCTAAAAATAGCTACAACCAAAAACCTGTTTCTCTGGCCTCTCTCAGCCCCGGTCTGATCGGGTCTCCTGTCACTCAGGGCCAGATGGGTGAGGCCTGGAGCTTTACCCAGGCAGGGGCGCTGAGGCGAGGACTGTCCAATCAGGTACTCAGCCAGGAGGAAGGAGGCGGCTTCCCGGATCCAGCCGGGCCTGTGTCTCTTGCAACGGGCACCGAGCTGGGGTCCCCGCTCCGCCGTTGCATCCTCCAGGTGGGCCCTGGTGTCTCTGCCACAGCCTCTGGCATCCTGTGAACTGCAGGTACTGGAAGATTCATAGAGGACACCAGGAAACCCCGGAAGCTGGGAAATGGTGAATGTGCAGCCCGAGTGTCCCGAGAGGGGGCAGGGGGCTGGTTGGAGCCCGCCGGCAGCGGCTGGGGAGTACCGGGGCCTGCGATCAGCTCTAGAGTCTTGAGACTGAAGTTCGCTACCATCACACGTTAGCCCTCGGTGCCCTCCGGCCACAGGGGGTGGGGCGGGGGAAGGTTGAGAGGGCAGCTGGGACCCTCGGCAGTTCTCTGTCTTGTCCCCACGCGTTTACTTCGGCCGCAGCCCGTAGCCCTCTCTGTGTAGTTCCGCACCCACCGCTCTGTGTCCCCCAGACTGCAGTAAGGACAGGAAGGTCATCAGGGGGGATTCCTACTCGGTGTGCGGCGTTCATGTGTGGGAGGAACTGGGGTCCGTGAGATCCCTGGCTTCTCCTTTCTCCTATTAAAAATTAACCTGAGGAAGAGCGAAAACTTAAAAGAATTTATTTGAGCAAATGGTAATTTGTGAATCTAGAAGCCCGCAACCATGGTTTGTGGTCTTGGGGTCGCTGGAGGGGCTTGAAAGAAAGGCATTTATAAGGTGTGTGAGGAAAAGGACCAAATTCAATAATTGGATACAGTTATGTAGTGTCAATGGAAAAAAAGGCCAAACTCTGTAAAATAATTTTAAAGAGATATACCCTGAGCCAAATTCGAGGACCATGACCCGGAGCCACGCCCAAGAAGCTTTGAGCAGTGGACTCGGTGTGGCTGGTTACAGTTTGGTTTTATACATTTCAGGGAGACAGGGGTTACAGGTAAAGTCATAAATCAATAGGTGGGAGGCATACATTGGTTTGTCCCAAAAAGGTGGGCCATCTCAAAGCTGGGGCTTACAGGTTTTAGGTGGGTTTAAAGATTCTTTGACTTGTAATTAGCTAAAGACATGAAGCTTTGTCTAAAGGCTTGGAATGTTTTAACATAAGGAGCTGTTCATCTGAGATAAGCCACTGGACATAGATTTGTTTTGTAAATTGAGGACCTGCAGGTTTGTCTCGAATGCCCTTAGGCCTGTTAATGGGTTACAAAGGATGTCCCCAAGAAGGGGGGGGGCATGATGAGGCATGTCTGAGCTCACTCCACCTGGCAGGCAATTTAGTTTTAGGATATTCTTTTGGCCACGAGGGGGTCCATTCTGTCAGCCGTCAAAGGGGGAGTGAGCCTTAAAATTTTATTTTAGTTCACAGTAATCACCTCATTTGGACTATCCAGGTGACTATTTTCTGGTTATGTAATCAGAACTGTATTGGAAGTTTATAGTTTTTTTGCCTAAGTCTTGTTTTCTTCTAAGTTGTAATTTACAGTAAATGCATTTGAGTTAGAATTAGGTTTTCTAAAGTAGGAAACCAGGGCACTACAGCCACTTCAGCCTAATTGCCCCTTATTTAATTATTTTAACTCTCCCTGAGGGGGCTGGTTTTCTTTGTGTTTTCCAAATGTTTGGCAAACAGAGCCTCAAGTCCAAGAAACGAATCGGTTTGCCCAGCCTAACTATTGTAGGGCCTGTTGGAAATCCTAACTTTCCAGTTCCTTCCCCACATTTCCAAATGCCTACTACTGTCCTCCAACTCATAACGTTATCAACTATTTGTCCTTTATTTATATTTCAAACAGACACAGTATTTTGATTGTTGGTCATTTTTTCACAGATCTGTGAATGGCTCTTTTTAAAATATTTGTTTTCTCTTTCTGAACATTTCACATGAGAGGAAAGCAGAGAAAAATCACCTGATAGTTCCCTGTAAGGAGTCTTTGTGCTCCTCTTCCTCCTCCTGTTATATTTCCTAGGCACACATAATTTACCAGATTATTTTTAGGTTGAAGTTACTCTTTGGAAACTTTACAGGGTGATGTGCCCACCCTCCTGTCTTTTCCTGGTCCTGGTTTCATAACTGTCTGGGGATGACCCAACATGCCCACAGAAGCCATGTATCTTGGGGTGTCTAGTGAATATTAGCCCTGAATCATCTTTTAGAGGACAGCCTGAGGTGTGGGGGTAGAGCTTCTCTGGGTAGCAACTCCTATTATGCCCCTCATCTAAAAAGCTAACTCCTTGGGACATGAAGGTTTTCTTTACCAAACCTGACCTTCCATTCCTTGGAGACACGTTGAAGCTTAGCCAGTAGGATGCTGGTATTGAGGGGAGAGGGTACAAGTGATTCCTGTCCTCTGGATTCTTTCACACTTGTGCAGGGAGGATAAAGTATCCCAAAGGACAAGGAAAACCCACCCCAATGAGGCAGTGCAAAGCAATGTGCACTTCAGGCACACAGAGGCACAGAGCAGTGTCTCCTGGGATGGTGGTCATTTACTCCTTCAATGAGCAGGATGGGGCTGGGAGAATGTCCCTAGTGCTGATAGGATGGCTTGACTTGATCTTGAGTCACATATATCTGTGTTTCAGTCAGCACCATCCCTCCCTGGATTTGTCAACTGGAAAAGATTTATTCATTAACTGTAAAATGTATTTTATCAGTAGAGCTTGAAAGATAATAAAATATTTCCAATGAGGCAAGAAAGGTGGCTTTCAGGGAAAAAAAAAAGCATCAAGTTACAGGAGAGTTTTGGATAGACTAAAAAAATATATACGTATATCTCTAGGCTTATATTCGATTGGTTGACAATTCTTATTTACATTTTTTCCTTCTCCAGGATGATTGTTGTAAGGTTCTGAGGTCTGTTCTACTTTGGAGTGATTTCAAACAGAATCCCATGGTTTAGCTTTGGGAAGGCTAGCAGGGAGAAGAAATAGGGAAACTGTCTCTACTATTATGGTTGCAGAAAAATGAACACATTTCCACAAGAAAGTGTGGTAGATAAATTGGTGAATTACAAATATTCACCAAAACATCATTTTCTGTCTTATGCAGGGTGGAGAATTTTTGAGAGTGGATGACTCTGTTTTACATCCTGTTATCTGGATGACAGTGTTTATAGCTACATTTTGTGGGATAGAACATTTACTAAAGTATTCACATAGGATTGTTTAGTAAATGATTTTTACAGAAATCATAAGTGACATGTTTATTGTCGGAAAGGGATAGATACTTTTGTTCTTTGTGTTGAGATGTGAAATGTAAGTGCCTTATAATTTTCTTCCCTCCTATAAACATAAACACTGAATTTGAGTGATTTTGCCGGTTTCTTCAAACACTGGTTGTTTTCTCATTGAAAACTAAGTGAATAACCTTGATTGGGAAGCAGAGACCTAGGTCAATCCTGATCTAGCAAAAGGGGGTAATTGAAGGCATAGTTAGTTCTTCCTGAGGAACTTCCCCTTCAGGTGTCCCAGTCTGCTTAGACCCTCTATGGAAGGAGCCCTTTATACTGAGAGAAGCTACGGAGGCTAGAAAGCTGGGGATCCACAGGCAGATGTGGTTGGGGTTTGAATGGAAGTGGGGGTGTGATGCCTTTACCATGGTGTAATTGTTATTGTCCTGGGGCTGATTCTAGACACTTTCAAATAAAATGAATTCAAATTTAGTTTAAAAGTAACTTTATTCTGAAAGAGTATTGCAATAGAGTAAAAGCACCAACTATAAGATCTGCAAGGATCTCAGAGCTTAGGGAGAAGGGCTTTTTTCCATAGGGAAGAACAAACAAGATTAGAAAGAATGTGGGAGGGAGAGGGCAGGATGGGGGTGGCAAAATCACATTCTAGATCAGAGATGTTTCACCCTGATGTCAGCCTGTTCTTAGGAGGGGCATAAGGAGGAGTTGTATGTTGGCTCAGGCTTAGGGCAGGTCAAAGTTCAGCGGCTTGGGAGAAGGAAACTTAAGGAAAGTGTGGTTAACACATAATTTGTTCTGACCACTGAAGATAAAACTGTTCAGCTAACTGTTTATAAGGCAAAAATATGAATTTTCAGATTCTGTGTCTGCATTTGTGATAGGTGAAAAAAGGAGCATCATCTACATTAGAATGGAAAAGGCCTTTTCCTTCAGTTGGCAGCCCTTGCAGAACATAAAAGACATGGGCTTTCTTTAGATGGGATACCAGGATGTCCCATCTTCCTCTGCTCCTTTCCCTTGCCCTACACATCTCTTTCACTTGGCTGTTCCAGCTGTATCCTTTATAATAAACTGTTTTTATTTTTGAGACAGAGTCTTACTTTGTTGCTGGGGCTAGAGTGCTGTGGCATCAGCCTAGCTCACAGCAACCTCAAACTCCTGGCTGGGACTACAGGCATGCGCCACCATGCCCGGCTAATTTTTTCTATATATTTTTAGTTGTCCAGCAAATTTTTCTATTTTTAGTATAGATGGGGTCTCGCTATTGCTCAGGCTGGTCTTGAACTCCTGAGCTCAAAGGATCCACCCGCCTTGGCCTCCCAGAGTGCTAGAATTACAGGCATGAGCCACTGTGCACGGTCTATAATAAACTGTTAATCATAAGTGAAATGTTTTGCTGAGTTCCGTGAGTAATTCTGTCAAATTATTGAACTTGAAGCCCCTGATTAATGGACAGTTTTTCGGAAATATAGATGGGCCCCAGGGCTTACCACTCCCATCTGCAGTGGGGGCAGTAATGTGGGACTGAGCCCTGAACTTGGGGGATCTGTACTGACTCTGGGTAGTGTCAGAATCAAACTATTGGACACCCAGTTAATGTTGGAGAATTGGTTGGTGTTCAGCAAACTTCACACTTGTGGTGTCAGAAAAAGAAATCACAGGTCAGATCTCGAAATGACTCTACATGGGTGTTTGATTGCTGGTGAGAATTGTGACCCTGGAGGAAGGAGTGCTTTCAGAATGTGAGAAGGGGACAAGATAATTGAAGCTCCCCAAACTAAGTTTCCCAGCTGTTCAGGTTTCTCTCATTCCCTACATAGGAGTGGGTCACCCTGGGCTACATCTCCATAGTGAGAGTGGACCCTAAGGTTGGGAACTTTTTAAACTACTTAGTGTCAGGTTCCTTGTGAAGTGTGAGTGAAGTAGGCTGCTCACTTGAGCTGCTTCGTTTTGAATTTTTTATAAAATCTTGCTGCCATACATAGTTTGCCCAAACATTTAACAATTTTATTTCATGATGTGAGGGTAAGATTTTTGTTTTCTTACTTAAAAATCTGAGTGGATAGAGTGATATGATCTGAAGAAGCAAAGATAATTCTGAAATAAATTGTTTTATGCTGAGTTTAAATAAGAATATACCCCCCCATGGACTCACCATCTAGGTAAATAAACAACCGTGGGCAGTTCTGGTGTTTCCCTGTGATCTCATTTACTTTCTGCACCCTGAGGTGACTTAAGTACTGATTCTTGTTCTTCTTTGTAACTTAACCATGTTTATCATGAAGCAGAGTTTTGATTAGTTTTGTCTCTTTTGAGTTTTCAGTGACTTAATGTTGTCTTTTATATCCCATCAATATTATGCTGTGAAGATTTTTTATGGTTTCTTTGCCTCAGTCTGTTGCACATATGGTACCTTCTGCAGCTGTGGGTCACCCAGTTTACTCACCCATTCCACTACTAACGGGACCTGCACTGTTTCAAGTTTCTTTTTCGATGCTGTTGACAATGTCTTTCTTGCTTTTCCCCTCAGGTGCTAACAATTTATAAATTTATTGACCTAATTGAAGAAACTGAGCTATAAAATATAATTTTAAAGAGTTTACTTGAACCAAGTTGAGAATGGTTGCCTGGAAGACGCACATCAAAGTAATTTTGGATGTGAGCTCTGTCCAGGCCATATTATAAGTAGATTTTCAAAGGCAAAAAGGAGGATAAGGAGTGGACTAATATGAAGTGGTTTGTTAGCAATTTTCATCAATTTTCAGAAATAACATTGATTAGTGATTAGCTATACATTGTTAATTATAGGGTATAAGTTCTAGTGGTCATGTGACATTGTTAGGTTAATTTACAGCTACTCATAGTGTCAGTCAGTCTAGAGTCCACATGGAAAACAGATTTTGGAGATAGTTACTTAGCTCAAGGGTCAAGGGGTAGAGTGGGACATGACTGCTGCCTCATTCCTGTACCTCTCTGGGCCTAATAATTTAGAGGATGCTTTCATTGCCCAAAAATTCTTTTTTATTTACTCTTTTGATCAAAATACTTTTTACAAGCATTGACGATCAGTCTGACTGTCAAGGTGTTCCTTGTTGATAGTAAGAGTCATTCCTGTATAGTACCATCTGATGCTGACATGGGGGAAGGAGGAGACATTTCAGTGAGGAATCTAAAGAGCAGCCGAAAGTCAAATTGGATTGGCGTCACAGAGTGGCAAAAATGAGACTTCAGTCAAGTCATTGATTCATATGGCTACTGTCACTTCTTTCAATGTTTCTAGTCTTTGGTATACCATGATTTTAATTTTCTTGGAAGAAGTAAAACAATAATATATAACATTAATATTTTGTATAGTAAAAATATAATGCATATAAGGATAAGAAAAGAAATTGTATGCCAGCACAATAACAAAATACTTATTCCATTAGGGAGCCTACTAAGAACATCATGAAGAAAATTCAATCCAGGTTCTTCCGTAGAGACTTTTAGCCAAGTGTTCTTTTCTTTCTAATTTATTATAGATAAGTTTCTACTTCATGGGAAATACATATGTATACACAGTAAGAAGTGTGACATCACATACCTCCTTCCTCAGCTAATATCTAATCAAAAGCAATGTAATTGCCTAGTGCAGCCTCAACCACTGAATCAGTCGATTTTTGTTGAGCTATAATAGAGGCAGCAGTCTTATCAGCATTTTTTTCCTAAGATTACAGAAAGATTTCTAATCATGCATTCATGGGAAGTGACACCCACCAAGGCAAAGGTATTCTTTCAATAAAATGCATGGAGATGTCTTTCTCATGGTTAGGCAGAAAAATTAGCATTTTCCCCCCAATAGGATCCTCATCTAAAATAGATTGGTGGTTGTGCCTACAGAAAAGTTAGAGGGAACTAGTACAGTATTAGCTTTCTTCAGAGCTATCTATGGGTAGAAGACTGACCAAATATCCTAAGAAACATTGTCCTATAATTTAGCAGCACAGGGATTGGTCAACAATAACTGATTTTTTTCCTTTCAGTGGTGTTGGAGGAAATCTTTTTTTTTTTTTTTTTTTTTTTTGAGACAGAGTCTTACTCTGTTGCCTAGGCTAAAGTGCCATGGCATTAGCCTGGCTCACAGCAACCTCAAACTCCTGGGCTCAAGCAATCCTCCTGCCTCAGTCTCCTGTGAAGCTGGGACTACAGGCATGCACCACCACACCTGGCTAATTTTTTCTATTTTTAGTTGTCCAACTAATTTCTTTCTATTTTTAGTTGAGACGGGTCTCACTCTTGCTGAGGCTGGTCTCAAACTCCTGACCTCAGGCAAGCTTCCTGCCTCAGCCACCGCCCAGGCAAGAAGGAATCTTTTTTTTTTATTTTGGGGTATTATGAAGGTACAAACATTATGGTTACACTTTATGTCTTTGCCTCACCTAAGTGAGGGTTAGAGGCGTGCCCTTCCCCCCCCCCCACAATGCTCCCCATGTCCTTTAGTTGCAGGTTTATCCCCCATCCCCCTAATCCCTGGAGAGTATTACTGCCATGTGAGCACCCTAGTGCTCATCAGTTAGTACCAATTTGATGGCGAGTACAAGTGGAGCCCATTTGTTTATCAGTTTCCAAGA
>CAUYRB010038121.1:0-21207 GCA_963574695.1 Propithecus perrieri
AATTAATTTCTTTCTATTTTTAGTAGAGACGGGGTCTCGCTCTTGCTCAGGCTGGTCTCGAACTCCTGAGCTCAAACAATCCGCCCGCCTCGGCCTCCCAGAGAGCTAGGATTACAGGCATGAGCCACCGCGCCCGGCCTGTCATTGATTTTTAATTTTATACCTTTGTGGTCCAAAGAGATATTTAATATAATTTTAGTCTTTGTAAATTTGTTAAGACTTGTTTTATGGCCTAGCATATGATCTATTCTGGACAAAGTTCTATGTGCACTTGAGAAGCATCTGTATTCTTCTGGTGTTGGATGGAATGGTCTGTTAGGTCCTTTTAATCTAATGTGTTGTTTAACTCTGATGTTTCTTTATTGCTTTTCTGTCTGAATAATCTATCCATTGCTGAAAATGGACTGTTAAGGTCACATACTATTGTTGTGTTATAGTTTATGTCTTTCTTCAAACCTATTAATATTTGTATTATATATTTAAGTTATCTGATATTAATTGTATATCTATTTAGAGTTGTTATATCTTCTTGATGTTGACCCCTCTATTATTATATAATGACCTTTTGGTCTCATTTTACATTTTTTGACTTACAGTCTATTTTAGGTGAAATAAGTATAGCTACTCCCACTCTTTTTTGGTTTCTATATGCATGGAATATCTTTTTTCTTCTCTTCACTTTCAGTCTGTGTTTGTCCTTACAGGTAAAGTGAGACTTCTTTAGGTAGTACATATTTGGGTCTTTTTAGAAATTCTTTCAGCCACCCTATGTATTTTGATCAGAAAATTAATTCAGTTTATGTTTGATGTAATTATTGATAGGTAAGGACTTGCTGCTACCATTTTCTTAATTCTTTCTGGTTATTTTGTTGATTCTTTGTTACTTTCTCCCTTATATTACTAATATTATTTTTAATAGTTTTATATTTTAACATTTATACAAAAGATATAAGTGGTTTACACACCACCATTACAGTATTAAAGTATTCTGAATTTGACTGTGTACTTACTTTTACCAGTGAGATGTATACTGTCGTATTTTTTTGTTACTAATTAGAACCCTTTTCTTTAAGCTTTAAAAATTCCCTTTAACATTTCTTGTAAGACACATCTGATGGTGATGAACTGTCTCAACTTTTGTTTGTCTGGGGAAGCCTTCATCTCTCCTTCACGTCGGAAGGATAGCTTCGTTAGGTACAGTATTCTTCATTGGCAGTTTTGTATTTCTTTTTTCCTTCAGCACTTTGAATATATTAATATCATACCACTCTCTCCTGGGCTTTTAGGTCTCTGCTGAGTAATCCACTGCTAGCCCTATTGGAACTCTCTGATATGCTATAATATTTGATTCTTTTCTCTTGCTGCTTCAGGAATCTTCTTTTTGTACTTGAGTTTTGGCAGTTTGATTATAATATATGTCAGTATAGTTTTGTTTTTTTGTTTTTTGTTTTTTTTGGGTTGAATCTGATTAGAGCCCTGTAACTTTCCCATATCTGGATATTTATATCATATTTGGGAAGTTTTCTGCTATTATTTCTTCAAATAAACTTTTCATCCTTTTGTCTTTCTCTTCTACTTCACAAACTCCAATAACCCAAAAATTTGCTCTTTTGATGCTATCCCATAAATCCCATAAGCTTTCTTCATTCCTTTTTATTTTTTTTCTCATTTGACTATGTATTTCAAATAACTTGTCTTCAAGTTCACAGATTCTTTCTTCTGCTTGATTAATTCTGCTGTTGACTCTTTCTATTGCATTTTCCATCTCATTCATTGTTTTTCAAATCCAGAATTTCTGTTCCTTTTTTAAAAAATTTTAATCTTTCTAGTAAATTTCTCATTTTGATCATTTATTTATTTTTCTGATTTCATCGAATTGTTTCTCTGTATGTTCTTGAATTTTGCTGAGCTTCCTTAGAATAATTATTTTTAATTATCAGGTAGTTCATGTATCTCCTTTTTTGAGGGCCAGCTACTGGGAAATTATTGTGTTCTTCTGATGGTATTATGTCTCCTTGGTTTTTCATGTTTCTTGCTGCCTTACATTGATGTCTGTGTATTTGAAGAAGTAGGGACTTATTTCAGTCTTTGCAGGCTGGCTCTACTTGTGAAAGCCCTTCACCCATCAGTCCATCCAGAGTTTCTGGGCAGGCCATCTGGCGTGCTGAGGGTGGGCTTGCTACTGGAGTCCTCAGGCAGACTGGCCTGGTACGTGGCTCAGCAAGTGAGTGAGCCTGATGCCTGGGTCTGAGGGTTTGCTTTTGAAGCCAGGATCCACAGGGGAGGACCTGCTGATTGGGTCTAAAGGGATGAGCCTGAAACCTGGGTCCATGAGGGAAGACTTGGAGCCTCTATCTGTAGGGACCAGCTTGAAGTCTGGGTCCACAGTGTCTGACCTGGTGTTGCAGTAGGCCTTGGGCTGAGATCTGCAGTGCCTGGCCAAACACTGGGATTAACCTGGCACTTGGAACCACTGGGATGGGCCTGGAGCCTGAGTCAGTGGGGGCTAGTCAGGCACTGGGTTGAGCCTGAAACCTGAGTCTGTGGGAACCAGTCTATATTCTTGGTCCATGAGGGCTGACTCAGAGCCTGGGTCTGCAAAGTTGGTCTTAGAGCCACAGTCCACTGGGGATAACCTATCACTGGGGTCGTCTGTGGTGGGCCTGGATCCTGGATCTGCTGGAGCAGGTTTGGACCCTGTGTCCTCTAAAGTGTGGGGCCACAGGGACCAGCCAAGAGCTTAGGGCTAGCCTGGTACTGGAGCTGGCATGGAGCCTTGTTTTATGGGAACTTGTCAAGTAACAAGGATCATGGGTGCTGGCTTGGTACCTGGAGTTACTGGGGCTGGCCTGGAGCTTGGGGCTGTGAGGGGCAGTCTGTAGCATATGTCTACTGGTATGAGCCTGCAGGCTGAGTGTGCAGGAGCTGGCCTAGAGGCCAGGTCTGCATGGACTAGCCTGGTTCTTAGGGTCTCAGGGACCAGCCTGGGATGTGGGAACACAGGGGCTGTCCACGAGCCTGGGTCTATGGGGCCAGTCTAGTGCTGGGGCTTACTGAGATAGGCCTGGCCCCTCGGTCTGCTGGAGCCTGGGGCTGTGGGGATTGACCTGGCACTGGTTTTTGAGGCTGTGGTGCCAACCTGGTACAGGGGGGCTGGCCTGGCAGTGGGACGGTCAGGAGCTTCTGTCTGAAAGGGCTGGACTGGAGGCTGAGTCCGTGGGTGCTAGTCTGAGGACTAGGACTGTGGATATCAGCCTGATGCTAGGAGCAATTGAGAGCCTGGAGCCACTGTGGTCAGCCTGGCTGTGGGGTGACCCGGAGACTGAGTCTGCCTCACAGGCCTTAATCCTGAGGCTGAGGGATATAGTCTGGTGCTAGGGAGGGCAGGAGGCCTTGGGTTTTACTAGGGCAGACTAGTGTTGGGGTCTGAGGAAAAGTCTGGTGCTTATTTCTTTCTCTTTCTCCCACGTGGAGGGTAAGGGTCTCTCTCACTCTACATTGTTCTGCCTGGGATTGGGGATAGGGTCACACAGGTAGCGTAAAACTGTCTTTCCTACATATTTCAATGTGTCTTTTCTTATTCCTGTGCTATATCCACATGGTATAATTTCTCACCTGGTTTCCTTAGCTCTTTTTTTTTTTTTAATCAAGGTAAAATATATATACACAATTTACCATCTCTACCACTTTTAAGTGTACAGTTCAGTGTTAATAAGTACATTTATGATCTTTTTTTCTTCCCTTTCATCCTCCCTCCCCCCTACCATTTCCACCTCTGGTAACCACAATTCTACTCTCTTTGTAACATCCACTGTTTTAGCTCCCACATATGAGTGAGAACATGCAGTATTTGTCTTTCTGTGCTCGGCTTATTTCACTTAACATAATGGTCTCCAGTTCCATCCATGTTGCTACAAATGTCAGAATTTCATTCATTTTTAGGGCAGAATAATATTCCATTGAGGGTATATATATCACATTTTCTTTATCCATTCATCTGCTGATGGACACATAGGTTGATTCCATATTTTGACTGCTGTGAATACTGCTGCAATAAACATGGGAGTGCAGATATCTCTTCAATATATTTATTCTTCAATATATTGAAGAATATATTCTTCAATATATTCTTCAATATATTCTTTTTGACATATACCCAGTAGTAGAATTGCTGGATCATATAGTAGTTCTAATTTTAGTTTTTCGAGTAGCCTCCATACTGTTCTTGATAGTGGCTATACTAATTTACACTCAAACCAACAGTGTATGAGTCTTCCCCTTTCTCCAAATCCTCTCCAGCATCTATTATTCTGTCTTTTTGATGTTAATACAAGCCATTTTATTAATAAATGTGGTGAGATGATACCTCATTGTGGCTTTGATTTACATTCCCCTGATGGTTAGTGATGTTCAGCGTTTTTTCATATACCTTTTGGTCATTTGTATGTCTGTCTTTTTTTTTTTTGAGAAATGTCTATTCAGATCTTGTGCCCATTTTTAAATCAGATTATTCGTTTCTATTGAGTTGTTTTAGCTCCCTATATATTCTGGTTATTAATAGCTTATCAGATGGATAGTTTGCAAATATTTTCTCTCATTCTTTGGGTTATCTCTTCACTTTTTGATTATTTTCTTTGCTGTGCAGAGGCTTTTTAGCTTGATGTAATCCTGTTTGTTCATTTTTGCTTTGGTTGCCTGTGCTTTTGAGGTCTTACACAAAAAAATCTTTGCCCAGACTGATTTTTTGTCCTGGAGTGTTTCCCTAATGTTTTCTTCTAGTAATTTCATAGTTTCAGGTCTTAGTTTTAATTATTTAATCCATTTTTATTTAATTTTTGTGTTTGGTGAAAGATAGGAGTCTAGTTTCATTCCTTCACATATATTTATCCAGTTTTCTCCGTACCATGTATTGAAAAGACTGTCCTTTCCTCATCATATGTTCTAGTGCTTTTGTTGAAGATATATTGGGTGTAAATGAGTGCATTTTTATCTGGGTTCTCTATTCTATCCCATTGTTTTTATGCCATTACCATGCTAATTTGGTTATTATAGTTTTGTATTATTTTTTTTTCTCTTTTTAGAAACAGAGTCTTGCTCAAGTGCAGTGGCTTGATCATACATAGCTCACTGTAATCTCCAGCTCCTGAGCTCAGGTGATCCTCCTGCCTCAGCCTCCCAGGCAGCTTGAACTACAGGCATATGCCACCACACCCACCTAATTTTTAAAAATTTTTGTGGAGAAAGGGTCTTGCTATGTTGCCCAGGCTGGTCTCACACTCCTGGCCTCAAGTGATCCTCCTGCCTCAGCCTCCCAAAGCGCTGGGATTACATGCATGAGCCACCACACTCATAGTACATTTTGAAGTCACGTGGCATGATGACTCCAGCTTTCTTCTTTTTGCTCAGGATTGCTTTTGCTATTTGGGGTCTTTTGTGATTCCATATACATTTTAGGATTGCTTTTTCTATTTCTATGAAGATTGTCATTGGTATTTTGATAGGGACTGCACTGAAATGTCTGTAAGTCGCTTTGCCTAGTATTGTCATTTCAACAATATTAATTCTTCCAGTTCATGAGCATGGAATATCTTTCCATTTTTTTGTGTCCTCCTCAATTTCTTTCATCAGTATTTTATAGTTTTCCTTGTATAGATCTTTAACTTCTTTGGTTAGATTGATTCCTAGGTATTTTATATTATTAGTAGCTATTGTAAATGAGATTGCTTTCTTGATTTCGTTTTCAGATTGTTCACTGTTGGCATATAGAAATGCTTCTCATTTTTGTATGTTAATTTTGTATCCTGCAACTTTACTGAATTCATTTATTAGTTCTAATAGATTTTTGGTGGAGTCTTTAGGTTTTTCTAGGTATGAGATCATGTCATCTATGAACAAGGCTTGTTTGATTTCTTCCTTTCCAATTTGGATGCCGTTTATTTCTTTCCCTTGCCTAAATGCTCTGGCCAGGACTTCTGGTATTATGTTGAATAAAAGTGGTGAAAGTGGGCATCCTTGTCTTATTCTAGTCTTCAGAGGAAAGGCCATCATTTTTTCCCTCTTCAGTACGATGTTAGCTATGAATTTGTCATATATAGCCTTTATCATTTTGAGATCTGTTCTTTTCATACCATTTTGATGAGGGTTTTCTTCATAAAGGATGCTGAATTTTATCAAATGCTTTTTTAGCATCTATTGAAATAATTATATGGATTTTGTTCTTGCTTCTGTTAATGTGATGTATCACTTGTGTGTGTGGAACCATCCTTGCATACCTGGAATGAATCCACTTGATCATGATCAATGATCTTTTTAACATGTTGTTGAATTCAGTTTGCTAGTATTTTTTTTTGAAGATTTATGCATTTGTGTTAATCAGTGATATTGGCCTGTAATTTTCTTTTTATGTAGTATCCCTGTCTTGTTTTGATGTCAGGGTAGTGCTGGCCTTGTAGAATGAGTTTGAAAATATTCTCTCCTCTTTAGTTTTTTTTTTTAAGAATTGGAATAGGATTGATTCTTCTTGAAATGTTTTGTAGAATTCAACAGTGAAGCCATCAGGTCCTGGGCTTTTCTTTGATGGGAGATTTTTTATTATGGCTTTGATCTCATTACTAATTTTTTTTTCAAATTTTATATTTTTTCATGGTTCAATTTTGGTAGGTTTTATGTGTCCAGGAATTTATCCATTTCTTCTGGGTTTTCCAATTTTCTGGCATATGGTTGTTCATAATAGCCTCCTATGATTTTTTTTTTTTATTTCTGAGGTCTCAGTTGTTATGTCTCCTTTTTCATTTCTGATTTTATTTATTTGTGTCTTCTCTCTTTTTTCTTAGTTTAGCTAAATGTCAATTTTGTTTATCTTTTCAAAAAATTAACTTTTCATTTCTTCTGCAATTTTTTAGTCTCAATTTCATTTATTTCTCCTCGGAACTTTTTATTTCTTTACATCTGCTAATTTTGGGTTTGTTTTGTTCTTATTTTTCTGGTTCCTTGAAGTACATTGTCAGATTGTTTATTTGAAGTCTTACTACTTTTTTTGATGTAGACATTTATTGCTATAAAATTCCCTTTTAATACTGCTTTTTCTGTATCCTGTAGATTTTGGTATGTTGTATTTCCATTTCCATTTGTTTCAAGAAATTTTTAATTTTTTAATAAAATTTCTTCATTGGTCCATTAGTCATTCAGGAGCATGTTGTTTTATTTTCAGGTGTTTTTGTATTTTCCAAAGTTCCTCTTACTATTGATTTCTAGTTTTATTCCATTGTGGTCAGAAAAGATACTTGATATAATTTCTTTTTTTTTGCAATTTGTTCAGACTTTCTTTGTGTCCTAAGATATGGTCTGTTCTGGAGAATGTCCCATGTGCCGATTAAAAGAGTGTGTATTCTGTAGCAGTTTGGTGAAATGTTCTGTAAATGTCACTTAAGCCTATTTGGTCTAGTATATAGTTTAGCTTTGCTGTTTCTTTGTTTATTTTTCTGTCTGTATGATCTGTCCATTACTGAGAGTGGGATGTTGAAGTTCCCTACTATTATTGTATTGCAATCTATCTCTCTCTTTCAGTCTGTTAATGTTTGCCTTATATATTTAGGAGCTCCAGTTTTGGGTGCATAGATATTTACAATTTATACATCTTCTTGCTGAATTGACTCCTTTATCATTGTATAGTGACTTTCTTCGTGTCTTTTTATAATCTTAGATTAGTAGTCTATTTTATATGATATAAATATTGCTACTCTTATTCTTTGTTTAGTTTCCAGTTGCATGGAATGTCTTTTTCCACTCCTTCACTTTTAATATATGTATTTCTTTATAGGTGAAACAGGTTTTTTGAAGGCAGCATATAGTTGTATCTTGTTTCATTATCCATTTAGCAACTCTGGCTGTAAATTGGAGAATTGAGACCATTTCCATTCAGTGTTGTTACTGATAAGTAAGGACTTACTACTTCCATTTTGTTGCTTGTTTTGAGACTCCTCTATTCCTTTCTCCCTTTCTTACTGTATTCCTTTGTGGTTAAATTATTATCTCTGGTGGTATATTTCATTGCTTTTTATTTTTAGTGAATCTATTATAGGTTTTTGTGTTATGGTTACCATGAGGCTTACAAAAAAATCTTATAGGTATAACGTTATTTTAAACAGATGATAACTTATCTTAGATCACATGTAAAAGAATAGAAACAAAGGCCCAAAAAAAACCACAAGAAATTCTGCACTTTATCTGCTTCCCCCTACTTTTGAATTTTTAGTTGTCTCAATTTACATATTTTTATATTACTTATCTCTCACTGGGTTGCTGTAGTTATTACTGTTTTTGATAGATTTGTGTTTTGGGTTTCATACTGGAGTTAAGAGTGGTTTGTACACTGCAATTACAGTAAAAAAGTATTTTAAGTTTGTCCATGGACTTAATTTTACTAATGAGTTTTATACCTAAAAAGGTTTTCTTTTTGCATATTAGTATTTTTTTTTCTTCCAGATTGAAGAACTTCCTTTAGCATTTCTTGTAAGATGGGTCTGGTAGTAGTGAACTTTCTCAGCTTTTGTTTGTCTGGGAAAGACTGTATCTCTCCTTCATATTTGAAGGGCAGTGTTACTGGATGTGATATTCATAGATGGCAGGTTATTATTTTTTTTCCTTTGAGCGATTTGAAAATATTGTTCCACTCCCTCCTGGCCTGTATGATTTCCATTGAGAAGTTTGCTACCAGACAAATTGGAGCTCCTTTATATGTGATTTGCTTCTTTCTCTAGTTGCTTTTAGGATCCTCTCTTTGTCTTTGACAGTTGAGAGTTGGATTATTACATGCCTTGGGGTAGTCTTATTTGGATTGAATCTGTTTGGTGTTTTCAGACCTTCCTGTACCTGGCTATTTATATTTTTCTCAAGTTTTGGAAAGGTTTTTTTTTGTTGTTACTTCTTTGAATAAGCTGTTTACCTCTTGCTCTT
The DNA here is from genome assembly GCA_963574695.1 of Propithecus perrieri. Classification (NCBI taxonomy): domain Eukaryota; kingdom Metazoa; phylum Chordata; class Mammalia; order Primates; family Indriidae; genus Propithecus; species Propithecus perrieri. The sequence continues at coordinate 8,956 of CAUYRB010038121.1, forward strand.
GCTCAGCTCCTTCTTTAACACCAGTGGTTCTTACATTTGTTCTTGAGGTAATTGTCTATATCTTATCTGCAGTCTTCATTTCTTTTCATTCTTTTTTCTTTCTTTTTAGTCCTCTGACTGTGTGTTTTCAAATAGTTCTTCTTTGAACTTACTGATTCTTTCCTCTGCTTGGTTCATTCTGCAGTGAGAGCCTCTAATGAGTTCTTCAGTTCGGCAAATGTGTTTCTCAGTTCCAAGATTTTTGTCTGATTTAAGAATTTCCTTTTTCAATTCTTTTTAAAGTTTCTCTGATAAATTTCTCAATTACTTTTCTGTGTTATCTTGGCAATCACTGAATTCTTTTAAAACTGCTATTTTGAATTCTTGGTCCGTGAGCTTACAAATCACTGTCTTCTTAAGGTTAGTCACTGGATTTTTGCTTAGTCTTTTGAGGGAGGTCGTAGTTCCCTGTTTGCTGTTGTTTCTTGTGGGTATGCAAGTATGTCTTTGCATTGAAGGATCAGTTATTTATTCTAGTTTTCTCTATCTGGCTTTTTTTGGTTTTTATTGTATATATTTGCTTAGTGAATTTTTACCACTAGATCACTGCCTCCTTTTTGGCTATTGGTGGCCCCTTAAGCACAGGTTTACCTCAACTTTAGTAAATGATCAAAGCACTGCCTGTCTTGAATGTGGAAGGTCCCCAAGGGATTATCCAGGGGAAGGCTGGCTAGAAGTTCATGCTGAAGGGACCTGTGGAATATACTTCCTACAGCATGGTGCTGCTGAACAGCCACTTTGATTTGACATCTCCTTTGACTGAGTTACAGAACAGAGTTTCCAGGGATGGGTATGGTAGTACTGCCTCCCCTCTTTGTCTCTGCTTGTTCTCGGGGACATTTCTTCCTTTAGGCAGTCAGAATGCTTCCCATAGGTTAAGGCAAGGACAGGCCTCCTGCCAGGGAGCCCAAGATGGTGGAGAAACTGATTTACCACCTCAATCTCACTTTTTCCGGTGTAGAAACTGAGTTGGAGGGAAATTTTCTGCACATTTGGTGCTGAGACAAAGCGGGGGCTATCACAGATGTGGAAGTCTGATTTTCTTACTGTCTGCATGAAGATTTTCACTTCTTTGGAGCCCCATGATCTGTCTCATCCTCATATTTGAGTTCTTGGGTATTGCTGGTGAAAATCTCAGTGCTGTGTATTTGTTTTTGGTTTTCCGTGGGGGAGAATGAAGCCGGCTTGCTTCTGCACTGCCATTTAGGAATTGTAAGTCCCCTCTTAGCTCTTGTGAAGGTATTTTCCTGTGTGGATAGTTGTTCAAATTTATGTTTCTGCAGGGGGATAAGTGCTAGAAAGTAGTGTTCCTCCATCTTATAGACATCACTCTCCAGCCAATTGATTTTTTGTGTACTGGTCTGTATCCTACAAATGTGATAAGTTCACTTATTAGTATTGTTTACTTTTTTTGTATATTCCTTCATATTTCCTATCTAGATGGTAATGCCATCTCTGAAAAAAAGTTACAGTCATTTTTTAAAAACTTATATATATTTTATTTCCTTTTGGTGCCTTATTAAACTAGCTAGGATCTCATTCCAATATTAACTATAACTGACTGACAAGAACCAATACCCTTGACTCGTTTCCAAATCTGTGAGAAATCATTCGGTCTTTTACTTTTCAGTATTATGTTAACTGTAGATTTTTTATTGATTTACTTCATTAAGATGAGTAAATTCCTTCTATTGCTAGTTTGCCAGATCTCATTGACTTGCACGTATACAATTGATGAGTTTAGGTGTGTGTAAATTATCCCTCAACACCTCAGATTTAAAACAGGGAGATTACTTTAAATATTTACTGGGAATATTCTTCAGTTGTTTAATAACATAGAATACGTACTGTTTTCTCACATTTATTCAGTATATCTACTGTCATGCCTATTACTGTATGTCCACATACATAAAATAGACAAACAAAAAAAGAAGTATCACAATCCTGGTTATTGTTAGAATTAGATACGAAGTTTAGGAAAGAATTTTATAAATTATCAAGGACTATGGAATCATTAAGTTATTTTTTTTATTCAGAAAGTTGATATATATTTTCCTGCTATTTCTGAGTATGTTTAAGATTTTGATTTGATTGTTATTTTAAATAATTATGCAAGGTGATGATAGTTTCAGAATAAACATAGTTCCTTTTTAGTTGTCAAAAAATGAGTTGAACAGTGTTTCTGAAACATCTGTAAGGGCCGAGGGAAAACTTCCCCTTTGCCCTCTGAAGGTTTGGTTAAAAAAAAATCAATTGACAAAAAGACAGATTAATAGGAGAAATGACATACAAATGTATTAATGTGCATGTGCGAGAACTATAGAGTGATTACCCCAATCCCTCAATGGGGTACAGAAGGTTATATACTATCTTGAGGTTACAGAAAGAATGGGTGTTTAGAGCAGGGCCAAAAACAGGTTATGATGGTAGATCAGGTAAAAGTGGCAAGACAGGTTATGGAAAGGGGAGAGGAAGAGGCCTGGCCAGCAAAGATGGTTTTGTTATGTAGATAAAAACCTCAAGGATAGCACCCATCAGAGAGAATAGATGGTAAATGTTTCTGTCAGATCTTTAAAAGTGTCAGACTCTCAGTTAATCTTTCCTAGATCAGGATGGGGGAGGGCCTCAGAGAAAGCCTGGCTATACCAATGCAGATGCTCTGCAAATGCAAATCTGCCCCCATAGATGAGAGCTTTGCAGGGCTACTTCTGTTTGCAGGCCCTCTGAACAGCCTTCTCAGAGTATCTTAAAGAAATATATTTGGGGGTGAAATATTTTGATAACCAGCTTCATGAATCCCTATATGTTTTTTATAATCCTCTCTCTTAACTACTCAACCCTTTGAGTTGTTTCCCAGAAATGATGGATTCAAAATCCTGACCTCAAGTGATCCTCTCACCTCTTCCTCCAAAATTCTAGGATTATAGGTGTGAATGGCCACACCACAATCAGATTGAAATGATGGATTTTCTACAAGACAAAGGAGTTGAGATTCTGAGGGCCCCGGGACAGACTTCCTGAGGCCATGACTCACCATCCCTCTCCATCTGCTCCAAGGCACACGGCCCCTCCCTAAAAAGCCCATGATCTCTATTAGTAGGGGAGATGGATTTGAGGCAGCTTCTCCCATTCTCCTGGCAAGATGTCTGTCGTATTAAAAATTCCTTTCTTCCTTGGCAATCTTTGTTGTCTCAATAATTGGATCTTTGTGTGATGAGCAACTGGACCTAGACTGTAACCTCCTTATATTAATAGTTTCGAAAACAATTTCCTTCATGTCAGTAGAAATAATCAGGGCTTGGAATACGAACAGATCAAGAAACCAAGAAAGGCCACTCTATTGTATCCAAAAGTGATATCTAAGCTCAGAAACAAAGCAAATTATTTCCTTCAGAAGTTTCAACAATGGTATATTTTATCCTCTCTAAATTTACCTGTCTCTAATAGTTAGCAATTATTTCCTGGGCATTCATCCTAGCTTGTTGCTAAGCAATCACTATAAGCTTGTATCTTCTTTTATCATTTGCTAAATAGAATCTCTTCCATAACTCTTTGCCAAAATGTTGTGTTTCATTCTAAAAATTTGTGAAGTATACTTATCTTATGTAGGGTTTAATGTAATTTTTTCTTTATAATACAATCTTTAAGGAGAAAGTGAGATTTGTTGGGTCATTGACTATTATGGAATTTGGTCAAATTGTAATCACATTTTCTAGTATGGAAACATACATACACACACACACACACACACACACACACACACACACACACAAAGGGAACTATATCTATAAAAGAAAAGCAGACCATATCACCATTAAGACATATGGTTCATCTGATTTGATTCAGCTCATTTCCTTGGAAGAGATGCCTGCTGGGAACTGGATCTTTTCTGCTTGTTTTGAATTGTACCAAAAGACCAATTATGAACACTGGTCTACCATTTTGTAATCTTATTTGTAGTTTTATTTTCTATTTTCTAAACTTGTTATACTTTATTTTTTTATGAATTAACTAAATCATCCAGACGTGTTAGTATATTGGTAATGATATTTACCTTTAATCACAGTAAGAGTCCAAACCTTGGATTGAGGCTTAATGAGTTCTCGAGCAAATAATTAAATTTCTGCAAGCCTTAACTAACTTTACTGGAAAAATGAAGATAATAATTATTTTTCTTGTAAACCTGAGAAAATGTAAAAATATATGCAATCATCCAAAAGTTTGTTGTTAAATCACCAGCCAACATACTGTGATCAAGGTCTTCTTCCTACAGCAAAGAAGCATCTTTTCACCTTTCCCCCTCTTAATAATTCTAACAATATTATTTCTGTACTGTTCCCAAGTCTTATGTATTCTTGGCTATCACAGTGATAGGAAAATCTCTCATGTTCCCTCTGAATTTATTCAGTTTTTTAATTAAGTTTAAGGGGCTTTTAACCTTAAGTACATATTTTAAAAAGATTGTCCTTCTGTAGATGTTGTTACCATGCTTTCTTTGCATCACAGACCAAGTCACTCTATTTGTGTTTGTCTTTGTAATTTGCACAGTGAAATTCTCTAAGATGGAAATGAACATAGCATTTTTGAGGAATGAAATTTACTTTTATGTATTTGGACTTTTATAGTTTTCTCTTCCAATCTGTTGCTCAAACATCCGAAATATGACAAACAACTAGTCATATTTATATTTCTATACTATTTATCTCTTTGAGTCATTCAAATTATATATTTTGGTATTCTTATAAGTAGTATTTTTTCCTATAGTCAACTATTTGTCCTAGCACTATTTAATAAATGTTTTTAACCCACTGAACTAAGGATTTTACACATATCTTAAAATGCTCTACATACTAGAGTTTATTTCTGGGCTATCCCTTTCATTTTATTAGTCTATCTATTTATGTACCATTACCATATTTCTGTTTGTGTTAGATAATAATTTTAGTGTCCATTGGCCAAGATTCCTAGCAGTCTTAACTTCCAAAATTCTATTATGCTTGCTTTGCTCTTTATTCTTCCCCATGCATTTTGGAATCATTTTGGTTAATAAGAAAGTAATCTTATTGGGACAAAATTGCATGTTTTAAAACAGATTATCTGTGAAGCAAATTGGGCAGCAGGGATAGGAAAGGGCAGTCAATCGCCACTTTTTGGAAAAGTATTCTGTTCCTCATTTATGTATTGGACCTTTTTCCATAAGAAAAAAAATGTACAACTTTAACAATATGTTTTTTTTCACAAATACATGAATGACTGAAATATTACATTTGCTGAGATCAGATAATAATCTAAATACAATACTACTATTCCTTAGGTCACTATGATTGTATCCCTTTGAGTAGTCTTTTAAGGATAAGGACAAAGACTAAACTACGTTATTGTCTTTGACGATTGAACTGTGGCTTATAACTGTTTAACCATTCTGATACTGATGCATGAAGATTTCTAGGTATGTAAGAGTTACATTTTTATATTCAGCAAAGAAACACTGACACTTATTAAAATTAAAAGAAATCAGTGAGTGGTATTTCCTTTTGAAGTTCACTTAAATGTTGCATTTTCCTCTGTTGTGAGACAATTATTCACTCAATTAATACTCAGTGAGTAAGACAGTATTAAGGGGGAAAAAGAAAAATGATAAATCAAAAGAGGGTTCTGCTTTAAGAATACTGCAAATTGTGAGATATCTGCTTAAATACTTTTATTGCATATTAAAATGTCACGTGTGCCTAAATGAGTCAAATGAGTCACTGGTTGTGAATGAGTATTAGAGGAGGGAAAAGTTACAGTCATATATGGCAATCTGGTGTGTCTTCATGGTTGACTTGGCATTTGAGCTACATCTTGACAGATGGTTTAGATTAGGGGTTGATAAGATGGCATTGCTGGAAGAGTTGAGACAAAGCCATTGAGGTGTGAAGAAGCCTTAGTATACGATCAGGGAAAACTTGGTGATTTATTTTGGCTGGAACATGGAGTGTGTGAGAAAAAACAGTGGGAACTAATTTTGGAAAGACAATTGGAGAACAGATGGCAGAATATATCATATATGGCTATTAGATTATGGATTGCATTTTAATTTGGGGCCCATGAAATATTTTTTAAAGGCATTGGTAGGAGTGGTGCTATACTTTAGAAATGTTGCAAAACAGATTATCTTCCTAGATAAGCAATTAGGCTGAATATTTGTAGTCCCAGTGAGATTCTAAGATTTTAAAATCTGAAATCACTAGGTTCAGAAAAGTCTAGATGATGTTATCTTAACCAATAATCAGAAAAATTCATCCACTAAGCCATTTCTACCATTGTGCTATGATGTTTGATGTCAAATTAACATTTTTCCTTGTTCTTCTTTTATTTAAAGAAAGTTTTTAATATCCTTTGAAAGGAGTTAACTGAAGTACATAATCCTTACCTTCTAGACTTAGAATAACAAATGTGATATGAAATATTAAAAAGTTTTCTAATGTATTACAATAATTATAAAAGATCATGTTGTTTGAACATCAATTTGAGTTAAATTTGCTTCATATATTATATATTTTTGTGAGTATAGCTACAAATCAGTGTTCCTTCAAGATATCCCTGATATCTCCAGATTAAGGAATTTAATTTAGCGTTTACCTAATTTAGTGTTTCATATAAGATTATTAACTTAATTTTTAAATAAAATTCATACTTACAGAATAAACTCAATTTTATTTATCATATACATTACTTATTGAATTATTGAGACACACAGTTGATACTCTTTTTGACAAACACTAAAAATCTAAATGAAGTGAACACAATAATTAACTTGAGTGCTCATGCATTAAAAGAAACGACTAGAGAAATAGCAAAATCTAGCTGTAACTGCTATTAGTCCATTAGTGCAAACCAAATCAGTTCTTAGTGACATCTAATCTTGTTATATTGCTATAGCTAATATATAATTTTTACTAAAAGCTAAATGTCTATAATACCTTAATTATGAATTTTGTGTAGAAACTAACATTAATGCTGTATGGAAGCCTGTAGCATAGGAATTTTGAAAGCCCACAGCAATCAGGCTTGGTAGTTCTTAGGATGTGAGGAGATTTTCAAAGATTAATGTTTATCAGTTTTACAGGTGCAAAGTTATGTATTGTATACTTGACCATTAGTGTCTTGGTAGTTGAGATGCTAACATATGGAAATACATGAGAATTATAGAGGACCTGGTAATGGATTGGATACAATAGGTGAGAGAGAGGTCTTAAGGTTTATCCCTACATACTGGCTTGTATAAAAAAACACTTGGTGTCTGCCAATCCGAAATCGTAGTGAGTATAAGAAAAACAAAGCTAAGAGATAAAAATCTCAATTTGGCCTTTTACAAATGATTTTGAAATACCATTTATTCAACTAGGTGGAGATAGCAAGAATCCTATTAGATATTGAGATGTGTTCAGAATAAAGATCTGTGACAGGGAGAGTATTTTGGGAGTTATCGATATATAAATTGCCAATCAAAGCATGGAAATAAACTAGACTTCTCAAGAAGACTGTGAGGATTAAGAGGAGAAGTTGGTGTCCCGGGATTGAGGCATGGCCTATTTAATCAAGTACCAGCCTAGTAAAGGAGATTGATCATGAAAATGGTACCGAGAAAGGGCAGCTAAGAAGTATGATGATATTTAGAAGGAGTGTCACAGCAACTAAGGGAGCAAAATCATTAAAAGTACTACTGACATTAAGATGAGGATTGACTAATGATATTTAACATTTACTGAGTGATTATTAGTTTCTGGGTACTAAGTGCTTTACCTGGATTGATTCAATAGTCCTCAAAAACACCATGAGGTGACTCCTATTGTCTTTGTTTTACAGATGAGGTAAATAAGACTTAGAAGATGAGAAACATACCTAAATTAACACAAATAGTAATGTAGGATTAAAACCCAGGCAATATGGGTCCAGATACTATACATTTACCTTACATACTACATTCCATTCAAATGATCTGGAAAATGCTCATTGAATTTTTCCCTATACATGAAGAACAAACAGGAACTTGTCAATGCAGAAAGGAGTGAAGGCTATCAAAGATGTACTTTCTTCTGCACAAACACTTAAGTTTCCACTGAATGATAGAATGAAGTAATACTGACTTCCCTGAAGGCTCCAAACGTGAGAAGTAAAGTAAGAATCCTTGAGTGACAAGACAGTAAAGTAAGTGTTATACACCTGGGATATTGGTTGGTTTTGACATTGTGTTGAAAAATCACATTCCATTTTTCCTTTAGGGAATTACACTTCCTGAAATCTCAATTTAGGAAGTGTAAGTGAAGATAAGTTCATCCCCAGCTCCACTGGGGCTGCATAAACCAAGCAGATCAAAAGGAGTGCAGTATTCAGTTACTCAGTGGATTGATTGATATTGACTTCCTTGATATGTAAAACTCTATTAGTAGAAAAATTTCTTCTAAATCTGCCACCTTACTTTAATTCCAGAAGGTTGATTCTTTGCTACTGCCCTGATCTGTGGAAATTACAATGTTATTTTTCTAGGATACTATGGCATATTTAAGCCAGGAACATGGGGTTGAGGATACCTCAGCAGATTTTGTTCTGGATTCCAGGCAAAAGTCTGGAGACTTTAAGTAATTCCCATGTTATTTGAATTAGGTAGAGTGTGTTTATATTTGGACATCATTTATTTCTTGGTATGCCAGGGTTCCCCAAGACCACCCACAGGATAGATATTTGTTAGAATTCATAGAACCCAGAAAAGCTATTATACTCACAATTATAGTTTATTACAGCAAAAGGATACAAATTAAAATCAGCAAAGGGAAAAGACACATAGGGAGGAGTCCAGAAGAAAACAGACAGAAGCTTCCAGTTATTCTCTCCTTGTGGAGTTACATGGATGCATTCATTGCTTAATTCTTCCAGAACTGATTTGTGACACAGCACATGCAAAGTGTTGCCACCCTTGGTCATGTAAGCATGGAGCATCTGAATCATTGACCTTTGTTACTCAATTACAGTTCCCACAGAGGTCAAAATGATATAGCATGCCCCAAAACACTAGGCATTCAACAACAGATGTTCACCATAAATCACATTTGTTAGCATAAACTATCTGGTGTGGCTCAAAGCATCGGTTAAAAAAAGGTACTCTTATCAGACAGGATATTCCAAGAGCTCAGAGGATACTTTCTAGGAATTGGACAAGGGGCTGTCCTGAATACATAGCATGTGCTAGCTCTGGGCAATCCAAGCCTTCGAGTTAAGCCTTTACTGCAAAATATGTAATTTTTTTTTATTTTTATGTATAGTATTTTATCTTACATTTCTTAGTGATTTTTTGTTATGTGCTATATATGAAAATGTTTTATAACTTTTTTATTTTCTCATTTTATAAAATATTTGTATCAATTCTAATAATTTTTAGCTGCCCAGCATTGCCTAAAAATATATACAATGATAATTATTTACACATCTGTCAAATGGTTATCTTTGAGTACTTTCTAATATTGCTATGCTTACCTCTTATTTTTGTCTAATTAAATTGATTTAAACTTCTGGGAAAACATATAAGTGATTGAGGTGATAATTTAATCATTGCTAGCCTAAATGAGAAAATAGGCAAGTCTTTAGCATGTGCAACAAAGTTAACATGAGAGAAAATAGAGTAGCATTTGTATGAATTAAAAAATTACTATGAACAGAGACATATAAGAAATTGAATAATGAGAGAGGTATTTATGCAATTCTATCTCAGTCATTCAGAAAACATAAAAAATAATATTTTTCTAGGAAAGGAAATTTAGAAAGTGTTTCAGAATTGAGAAGAAAAAGGCAGCCATGATAAGCACTGAAATAATAAATGAAAAAAGTAGACAAAATAAAAAAACACTAACAACGACATGGCAATAAAAATTAAGCCCAAATAATTGATTAATTGGATATCTGTTTTTTGTTCTTCTCATTATCCGATTTCCATTATTCTGATTCCTTTTTAAGAAATAAATAACCCCAAACTTGAATCCACGTTACAGTAGAGCAAACACTTCCCTATACTTCAGGGGCAAAAATGTGACTCCATCATTTGATCTTCCCTGCTCCTGGCCAAAGTGCTTGATATAAGAGTGAGGGCACAACCTATTTTAGATCAGTGTAAGGTCTTTTCCTGAAACCGATGGAAAGACAAGGTGTTTTCCTGCAGCATTTGTCATAGTTGGACAGGATAGGACTAAAGCAGTGGTTCTCAAAGTTAGTGCACAATAAATCCCAAGTGGAATTTTTTTTAATTTCAGAATATTACAGGGGTACAAACATTTTGGTTACATAATTTGCTTTTGTACAGTTTGAGTCAAAGTTATAAGTGTGGCCATCACCCTGACAGTGTGCATTGTACATGTTAGGTGATAATTTACCCATCCCCTCCTCCCTTCTCCTGCCTGCTTGATTTCCATTAAGTTTTACTTCCACATTTGCACATAAATGTTGATCCATTAGTTCCAGTTTGATAGTGACTACATATGTTGTTTGTTTTACAATTCTTGTGGTACTTCACTTAGAATGATCTCCAGCTCCATCCAGGGTGTTACAAAAGATACCAGTTCACCATATTTTTTTTATGGCTGAGTAGTACTTCATGATATACATATATCACATTTTATTAATCCACTCATGTATTATGGGCACTTGGGTTGTTTCCACCTCTTTGCAATTGTGAATTATGCTGCTATGAACATTCAACTACAAGTGTCTTATTTATAAAATGTCTTTTTTTCCTTTGGGTAAATACCCAGTAGTGGGATTGCTGGATCAAATGATAGTTCTACTTTTAGTTCTTCGAGATATTTCCATACTACTTTTCATAGAGATTATACTAGGTTGCAGTCCCACCAACAGTGTACATAAGTGTTCCTTTCTCTCTGCATCCATGCCAACATCTTGTTGCTTGGGACTTTTTAATAAAATCCATTCTCACTGGAGTTACGTGATAGCTCGTGGTTTTGATTTGCATTTCCCTGATGATTAGAGATGTTGATCATTTTTTTTCATATATTTATTAGCCATTAGTCTGTCTTCACTGGAAAAGCTTCTGTTCATGTCTTTTGCCCACTTTTTAATGGGGTTATTTGATGTTTTCTTGCTGATTTGCTTGAGGTCTTTGCAGATTCTGGTTATTAGCCCTTTATTGGATGTATGGCATGCAAATATTTTCTTCCATTCTGTAGGCTGTCTATTTGCTCTGTTGATTGTTTCCTTGGCTCTGCAGAAGCTGCTTAATTTGTTCAGGTCCCATTTATTTATTTTTGTTGTTGTTGTGATTGCTTTTGGAGTCTTCTTCATAAATTCTTTGCCTAGGCCGATATCTATAAGACTTTATCCAACCTCTTCTTCTGGAATTCTTATAGTTTCATGCCTTAGGTTTAAGTAGTTTATCCATCATGAAGTAATTTTTGTGAGTGGTGAGAGATATGGATCCTGTTTCAATCTTCTATATGTGGCTATCCAATTTTCCCAGCACCATTTATTGAATGGGGATTCTTTTCCCCAGTCTATGTTTTTGTCTGCTTTGTCAAAGATCAGATGGCAATATGAAGATGGTTTTATGTCTGGGTTGTCTGTTCTGATCCATTGGTCTAGGTGTCTGTTCTTGTGACAGTACCATACTATTTGGTTACTATAGCCTTGAAGTATAGCTTGGAGTCTGGTAAAGTGATGACTCCCAATTTGTTCTTTTTGCTTAAGGTCTCTTTGGCTATTTGGGCTCTTCTCTGGTTCCCTACAAAGCATAGAATTATTTTTTCTATAATAGATCTGCAAGAAATGATGTTAGTATTTTAATGGGGATTGCATTTAATCTGTAAATCACTTTAGGTAATATAGACATCCAAATGGGTTGACGCAACCACAGCCTTTTATTCTTTTTTTTTTTTTTTTAAACATTAAGCCAGGGGCCGGGCACGGTGGCTCACGCCTGTAATCCTAGCACTCTGGGAGGCCGAGGCTGGTGTATCGCTCAAGGTCAGGAGTTCAAGACCAGCCTGAGCAAGAGCGAGACCCCGTCTCTACTAAAAATAGAAAGAAATTTCTGGACAACTAAAAATATATATATAGAAAAAATTAGCTGGGCATGGTGGTGCATGCCTGTAGTCCCAGCTACTCGGGAGGCTGAGGCAGGAGGACCGCTTGAGCCCAGGAGTTTGAGGTTGCTGTGAGCTAGGCTGA
>CAUYRB010038123.1:0-69700 GCA_963574695.1 Propithecus perrieri
GAGGCCACTGCGTTGGTGCTCTGGGACTTGGACCCTAGCTCGAGCTAGCAAATAAACTCCTTTGCCATTTGCATCCTCGGTGACTCTGCCTCTCTGTTCCTGGGGCCGAGGGGAACCGGTTCTTAAAAGTCCCCAGGCAAGTAGCACCTGGGAGGGCTGGACAGGTAGGTAACTCACAGTCTGAGTACCTCTCAATCTGCTGTAGGGCCCCAAAAGGAAAGGTCCTGTTCCTTGGAGATGCCTCCGTGTGATGGCTAAATTGTCTCTCTGGGCACACACGGGTAGGGAGGGGGGAGGAGAGAATGGAGCAATATGGCGTCTGCCGATAGGCTCAGGTCTGAGCGCAGGGAGTTGCCTCGAGGGGGCTGGGAGCCCGGCGCCGGTGCTGAGTCCGCAAGAGGCCACTGCTCACTGGCGACAATTGTCTCTGGGCTGGTGTTGGCAGGTCTCTCCAGCCGCTTAGGAGCCCACCAACAGTCTGAGATGCAAGGGAGGGGGAAGTTAATTGCTCCACCTACCCTTGTCGTTGGTCTCCAAGCCTCTCGGGACCTTTTGCCTTCCAGTTCTCCTCCTCAGCGTCTTCCCGTGGAGTCTCCTGTAGTTTCAGGCACCCTTCCTTCCGATCCTTACCTGATCTATGTTTCTCTGCTAGTTTATTTTTTTCTCTTTCTTCTAAAATTTGTCTTTTTTGCAGAGACACTCTGACTGGTGGCTTTTCTCGTCTGCTATCTTGGCTCCCCTCTGATGTTTTTTTTTTTTATTTCTATTTATCTATGTCCTTCCTACATTTTTATCATTTTGTAGGTAATTTTAAATTCTTATTTAAAAATTATCTTACTTTTTTATTGAGAGGAGTTCCAAAGCATTCAGCCATATTTGATTTACATTTATAATTTTAATATTTTGATAATTAAAATATTAAGTTGTATCAGTAAGAAACTTCAACATTTAATCTTCCATGTTTAATCAGATGGTTTAACTTCATTTTCTTCAAGTGGTTGAACCACACAAAATTCATCAATTAAACGCTATCTAGTCTTTAAGAGTTCCATTTTAGAAGAATTGTGTTTCTGATCATGATTGGCATAGCAATTAAATTGCAGCCCAAGTCTGTATTTCTCAACATAATATATGTTAAGTGTATCTGAATGGCTTCACTGTATTTATTTACAGTTTCACTTTGAAACAAATTTCACGTATCACGTAAGATCTTAGGGAGAGAGAAAGAAGAGAAATAGAAGATCTTTCATCAGTATCTCTCAATTACCAAGATGGAAAAATAAGAAAGTTTAAAGCCTAGCAAACATTTAAGTAGAATTCCTACTGCATTCTAACATTAATATTGATTCAATTTTATAGCTCATCTATTGACCAGTGGATATGAAAAGTGAATGCAATTTTTGACAAAGGTGCTAGAACACTTATTGCGGAAAGGAGTCTCTTCAATAAATTGTGCTGGGAAATTTGGATATACACATGTAGAAGAATGAAACTAGGCCCTTACGTTTTACCATATACAAAAATCAACCCAAAATTGATTAAAGACTTAAAATTAAGACCCAAAACTATGAAATTACTGGAAGATAACTTAGGAGAAACTTCACGACATTGCATTTTTTGGATCAAACCTCAAAAGCAAGTGAACAAAAATAAAAATAGGTAAATGGTATTACATCAAACTAAAAAGTTTCTGCACAGCAAAGGAAACAATCAACAGAGTGAAGAGACAGGCGACAGAATGGGAGAAAAAATATTTGCAAAGTTATATGTTCTGGGTATTAACCTCTGGTAAAATTTGCTTATGTCTGTCAAGAATTTAACATCCAGAACATGTAAGAAACTCAAAAATCTCAGTAGCAAGAACAAATAATCTCATTAAAAAATGAGCAAAAGACTTTAATAGATATTTCTCATAAGAAGATATACAAATGGCCAATTAGTATATAAAAAGAAGTTCTACATCACTAATCATTGGAGAGATGCAAACCAAAACCAAAATGAGATATCACCTCATCCCATTTAGAATAGCTATAATCAAAAAGATAAAAGATAAGTTTTGATGAGAATGTAGTATACCCTTACAAACTGTTAGTGGGAATTTAAATTAGAACATCCATTATGAAAAATATTATATAAGTTCCTGAAAAAAAATTTGAAAAGAGAACTACCATATGATCCCACAATTCTGCTGCTGGGTGTATATCCAAAAAAAAAAAAAAATCAGTATGTTGAAATGTTGAAGAGATCTGCACTCCCATGTTTATTTCTGCAGTATTCACAAAGCCAAGATAAGGAATGAACCTAAGTGTCTAACAACAGATGAGTGGATAAAGAAAATGTGTTATGTATAATAAAATAATAATGTATTTGCTGATCAAAACTTGAGTTTTCACTATAACTTACACATAATTTACAATTTCAGAATATTATTATTAATACTTATCAGCCTTTCAAAATGTTCTGGAAGTCTCAAATGTTATAAAATTTTGTCTTCAGTAATTTTCACTTTCAAGTGGCTGGAGTAGCAAAGTATATTCTCATAAGGTATCAGATATAGGCTTTAAAACAGATAATGGTGATTCTTTGAAATGTGCTTAAAACACAGAAGGTTTATTTTGGTTATAAAAATGTTAAGGTATGTAAGTATATTTCATTCTATTGCTTTCTATATTTAACTTCTAAGCTTCAGGATTGTTTTTTTAAAGAAATTGGCTTAACAGTGTGTTATCTTTATGAATAGAATTCTTTCTACTTTCTTTCAGATTGTTCACTATTTAAAACTATTCCATTTTTCTCAATGACAAGGTTATTACAAATGTCATTAAATTCAATCTCATTAAAATTTAATAAATAATTAGTATTCAATTGTATTATAATTTAATAAATAATTACTATTTTTCAAGATGAAAATAACAAAATTACCAGGTATGTGTTTACTTGTTCAAACTTTCTAATATTTCTTTAATCAATATTTCATACTCCTTTGCTCATAACCAGATTGGTATATTATTTTAAAAGTGATTATTTTGTTTTCAGAGATGTATGTATTTTAAATCCTTCTTAGTTCATTTTAATTTATGAAGGAATGAGGTAATTTTTTTTAGAAATCATTTAAGTCCTAATTACTCAGACTACCATTTTATTCTACAATGCTGCTTCCCATTCTTTGGTCATCCATGCTTTCAATTTAAAACACAGGCTTAAGGAAGTGAATAATCATATTTTTCAATACTGTTTTTACTTGTCAGCATCATTCAGTTATCTGGTATATACGCCAAAACCTATTTTATGATGATTATTAACCATAACCCAAATATAGGCAAGATATTTTTATTATAATAATTGCTTTGGATAAGAAATATTTTCCCCTTTACATGCTTTCCTTTTTTTTTTAATTACCTAGAAGATGGTCTCAATTATTCATGACATGATTGATTAAATAACCATCTCAATGGTAATACTCTACTAAATCCATATATATTAGTTTTTATGTAGACAGAGGATAAAATAATGGCTCTAAACTGGAAAAATAGCAAATTTATCTTTTTTCCAGTGTTAAATGTATCAACCACCATTTATGTTCCCTCTATCCTTGATTTTGTCCTAACCTAACTTCACAGATTTGTAAGTGTAAGTCAGTTTTTACATGTTAAGTCCAATTTCTCCATGCAGCATATAGAGATTGATTACTTGGATATATGTTGAGATATAGGGGCTCATCTTGAATTATTCATCTTTATAAATATCAAATCTGGGCTGACCTTGACTTCTGAGGGCCAGTTATTTCTTCTTAATAGGTGAACTCTATTGCTTTATTTATACAGAATTGACCAGGGTGTCCTTATTTCAAATACTTGGCAAGAGCAATAATTTGTTTGGCCTAGTCTTCATGCCTCAAACTACTATGCCCTTTAAGTAATTTGTGATCTGTCTTTGCCTGCTTGTATCAGCAGATATGGAATCTAGCACCTGTGCAATTTTGACCACTGAGTTTCTGTCTAGTAATAGAGGACAGACAAGTGATGAAACTACTGTACTGAACTAGCAATCACTGAAATAGTGTGCTGGAGATTTTCCTTTTGGTGAGGGAAGCTTCTAATTAATTTATCAAGTACAAATGGTGTGAGACGACCTCAGATCAACACTCGACACTCTTCCAGTGACATTCTTGGGCAAAAGAATCTGACCAGGGCATTCCACCTTTCTGCTCTGAAGGAGATTCTCTGGAAGAAAGGATTGCTGCCAAACCTCTTTTATCCTGGAACTCTTCCAAGCAACTGCAGAGCTAAGTCTGGCTCCATCTACTAAGAGGCAAATTCCTCTCCAAGATCTGGATTGCTAGGCCTGTCCCTAAGCAAAAATGCTCTGAATATACTTCTCTCACCTTGAATCCTCAGGGTCTCAGATGCATTCTTATTCTTCGCCACAAATGGTGAGAATCATTTGAGTGGTGGCTTGAGGCAGGAATCTGAGAGAAAGAGGATCCTTCATTCAAGCTTTTAGTTTCTCAGAATATATATTATTTCAGATTCGAAGTAAAATTTACAAATAGTCATTCCTCATGTGCCGTTAAGTTCAACGTCTTATAAAGATTGGGGGAATGCAGTGAATCTCTTTTATTTGGTAACTGTGAAGCAGTTAACATCCTGTCTGAGTTTGGTGAGACAGAACACTCATGCACACAACGAGTTACATGACATGGATGTGCTACTTACAGACAGGCAGCAAGGGAGAACAGAAACCTAGGATTCATTGAGAGCAGGTCCCCCAAGGCTCAGAAAAGCTTCCAGTGGCAGAAGGAGTTTTGTTTGTGTGTGCCCAACTTGCACCAGAGCTGAGCAACCCCAAAATACAGTCCACGCAGGATTATGTGTCTCAGGAGCCATGTGACCACCACTGGGTTAGAGCACTAAAGGACATCCTGTTCTGGAGGTGGAGGGACTGGAACAGAACCCAGGCTGTTCCTGTTAATCCTTCTCTTATCTCAGGATGATACCTTCCCAGCACATTCTATAGTTATTCTCGGGAACTACACATCAGAAATATGGGAGAACTTGTTCCAAGGCCATCTAAAGAACTTTCCTGCAATTATAGTCTTCCTTTCTTTTTATGGCAATAATTTGTTTGAGAAACTGTGCCATTTAGAAAATCTTACATTCTGTATTAGGTCAGTGGGTATTGTCATTTACCCGATTCTTATGTCTTTGTATTTCTTGTAATCTAGTAGTTCGATTCTGACTCAATTTTAAGCAATATACTTTAGAGATGTTGCTATGTATTTCTCATGGCACCATAGCATGAAGAATTTAATATCTGATAATCCCACTTGCAGTGTTTCTGACATACTGGATTCATGTGGTTACCCACATTGTTGTATTCAGTTGCTTAATCAATCTCATTGTGGTATAGTAAAATATATTATGAATACCCCACAATTTCTTTATCTGTTCTGATCTTGATGCACATTTGGATTTTTTCTTATTTGGAGTCATCACAGATATTCTAGAGTATGTCTTTTAGTGGATATATATGCGTATTGGTGTATATATCTAGAAATGGAATTGCTCAGTCATAGTAGTACAGCCAAACAATTTTCTGAAGTGGTTGTACCAAATTAAACTCTCATAATCAGTGTATGAAAATTCAGTTAATTCACGGACTTTTCAACATTTGATATTTTTCTTCCTTTTCATTATAGCCATTTTAATTGGATGGGATATAGTGGTATTGCATTATGGTTTTAATTTTATAGTTGATCCTTGAGGAATGCAGGTTTGAACTGTACAGGTCCACTTATAAGTGAATTTTTTCGAATAAATACAGTCAACCCACTGAATCAGGGAGTTCTGCATCAGCAACCCAACGCAGATCAAAAATACAGTATGTGAAGGATGTGAAGCCCACTTATATGGAGGGCCGACTTTTCCCATCCTTGAGTTCCACAGGGCCCATTGGGAAGCTTGAGTATGTGTGGATTTTGGTATACAGCAATCCTGGAACCAATCCCCCAAATACACTGAGGGATTACTGTAATTTCCTAATTTTTTTTTAATATAAATACCCATAATCCCCACATTTAATCAATAAATCAATGAATACCCATTTAAAAAACTCCTGAAGGGTGTGTGTGTATGTGTATGTGAGAGAGAAAGGAGAGAGAGAGAGAGAGAGAGAGAAAATAATTATATTTGTTTATCAAAAGGGAAAAGAAATTATCATTCATCTAAACTATATTTAATATTATAAAATATCTCTTAAAACTATTAAAAAGTATTTTGTTTCTTCACTTTTTTATCATGAACCAAATCAAAATTGAAAACCACTTTGAAAAAGATCCATTTGAATTGACTGGCAGTCATTTTTGAAAGACTTTTGGAGATGCATGGTACCACTTAATGATCTTTAGATATTTCCTCTAGAGTATCTAACCTCAGTTTTTTTTTCATTATAAATTTCACATAAATTGAATTAGTATTAAGGATCAAGTTCCTGGTCTTTCTGGGTTTCAAAACAAGAAGTCTTTCTTGAGTTCACAGTCTGTCAGGAATAGCAATCTAAGCTTGGAAGACCCACCTGACCTTTAAAGCACAAGAGCTGACTCTTCTACTGAGTTTTTCATTCTGTGATCTCTTGTCATATCGATGTTTCACACAATAAAATAAAAAATAATAATAAAATAATAATAAAAAAGCCTCTAACTTTTGGCTTAAACTCTGGCACAAAATATTTTAAGATCTTAAAATTATACCTTCTATTATTTTTGTTATTCCATGTATTTAAATTTTTCTCCAGACCAAGAGCATTGGAATGTTCGCAAATAGACAATTTATTTTTTAATTATCCATTTAATGACAGTATTAGGTAGATAATAGATATTTGTGAATTGGTATTTGACTATTGTCTTAGCCATTTTTTGATGCTATAACAGAATACCTGAGACTGGGTAATTTATAATGAACAGAAACTTATTGGTGCATAGTTCTGGAGGCTGGAAAGTCTAACATCTAGATGCTGGTATCTGATGAGGGCCTTCTCAGTGTATCATCTCATTGTGGAAGGCAAGAGAGTGAAAGAGAGACAAAAGCGGGCCAAACTCTTCCTTTTATAAGGTACCTACACGAGCAATAAGGAGCAAACCCATTCCCAGGATAATAGCATTAATCCATTCACTCCACCATCCTGACTGATTCATCTCTCATTCCCACCTCCCAACATTCTTGCACTGAGAATTAAGTTTCCAATATGTGCTTTCTTGGGGAACACATTGAAACCACAGGAACCATCAAGTTCATATTTTATCGGGACTAGAAAACTATCTTGGAAGGTTCACTAGGAATTTAGAATTCGAGAATCAACACTTCCTTTCACTGAATTATCCATTTCCTAATCCTCCATGAGACAAGTACACCCATTTTAAAGAACAGAGACTAGTATTTAAAAAAGTTAGTTATATAAAAGAATAAATTAGTACATAAAGGTAGTATGGTATTCTCTATCTTGAATCACAGGGCTTCAGACTAAATACTATTAAAATTAAAAAGGCATAGATGCATGTAATCCAAAGTAACTAGATAAAGTTTTGCTCAAAGTTACTTGAATTAGGCTCAGAATGAAAGGAAATATTTGAAAATAAAAGAATTCAGAACATATTCCTGTACATATAAAATGCACTGCAGAGAACTCCTCAGATGGAGCAGGAGAAAGAGGGAAAAGTAATTGATATCTAGACTTTGAATCACCCGACTACACAGGAATATTCTGTTTTTGACTCCACCATTATTCATACTACCGTTTTTTGAACTCCGTTTAAGTCTATAAAAATTAGACTAACAGCAAATTGAAATAATTCTCTTTCTTGAATACTTATTAGATAACTGTAAAATATAACAGAGGATTTTGAGATAGTCCTACAATGCTGAAATGGCAAACAGTTAATTTTGGAATCTTAACAAATAAGCTCTACCTTGAGAAGGGACTGGTCCTACTTACAAAAGAGAAAATGCTCTCAAAGAAGGGTCAAATCCTAACATATCAGTTTTGCTGATACATTGAGAAACTAAAGTAACATTCAAAAAACGTTCATTTTATAAAACATTACCCAAGTAAATGGTTTATCATGCTGAAAATCTCAAAACTATATGGAAATTTGAAAACAAATATTATAGTACAATTAATTTTGATCTAATGTATCTGAGTTGATTTAAAAGAATTTTTAGGTGACATTTTTAAAAAGTATAAGAGCTATATTATTTAGAGATCCCTTGAGTCTCTAACTCATTCCAAAGTTGCTCCAATTTTCTAGCCATTATTTGTTTAAGGAATAGGAAAATTTTGATATACTTTTTAAAATTACAGAGTTAATGTTTCAATTTTTCCTGTATTAAATAATTTTATCGCAAACTACAAAAAGTCTTATATTTGCATCCTTCCCTGCCTTTCTCTCTCTCTTTCTAGAATGGAATAAAAATAATAGAGCTTATCACTCTCATCTCCTTAAACATTAACTAACATAAATTCATGTTATAAATAAGAGTTCTCCTTTCGTGTAAAAGACAAAACTGCTGAGCAGATGAATTTCTGTAAAAGATACATTAACAACAAGAAAACAGATTTTTTACTTCTAAATTTCTTTTGCATTTGTTAAATTTATAGAAACAATATCTTATTTTTTCCCAAATGAGAAAGTTTCAAAAATATTCTTCTAATTTATCTCAAAGATATTGTAAATTATGGAAGAAGATAATAGGCTAGACAGTCATTATCACCCATAAATGTAATGAGATATTTTCTGTTTTAAGAAGAATATAAGAAATTAAAAGAAAAATGAATAGTATGAGGACAATGTTGTTTTTGGCACTCTTTGCAGTAGAGGCTGTGAGAGGAAAACAGTTCTGATCACCTACCTTCATAGTCAAAGGGTCCAAAATGAATAAAATGTTTGATATTTTCAACCTAGACATAACTACAGATGGTAGAACACTGCCTGTAGTGTGAAAACAAGCTTAGACCTATGAGCTGGATTTCATTTTTCTCACTTTTTAGAAACTGAAAATAGAAATATTTCACAGTAAAATTAGGATATCATTTTTTTTTTTCTGGACAATGTAAAAAGCAAAACTGACATAGTGCAATGCAATGGTAATTCTAAATATTTCATCCTGCACTACAGCTAGTGATAAACGGCTGATGCTTCTTGTCTTTGTAACCGTTTTAGAGGGGTTTGGGGGCAATGGCTAATGCAAGGTGGAGATTATCTACAAATTCTATGCCCACTGAGAGGCTGATGTGGGTGACAATTCACACTTCAGTGTCTCATCTACGCATGAGTCTTTTCTTATTTCTGATTTAGCTTCATTTTACAGAGAGATAGATCTTAAGTGATCATATTTTCCTATTCGAGTTGCTTTCCAGAAAAAGTTGAGTCAAATTTGGGGCCAATTGCTCACAAAATCATGCAGTTTTTGTGGCAAGTCTTCATCCTTGCAAGAATTGTGCATGGTGTAAACATTTTCTAGTATCTCGTAATTTTTAGTACATAACAATAGCCAGTTACGGAAAAGGCACCTAATGAGTAGAATGAGAGAAGCAAATCAATTATTAATCACAGTTAATATAGTACAAATAACCTATTTTTGGCTTGCCCTATATAAATGAATGAATGAAGGTTTTCTAAAAGCAGTGTTGGCCCTTATTGATCATCTGCACAAAGTTGACCATTCTCAGTATATTCAAAGAGACGCATTTTTTGGTTTGCTTTTATTTTTCTTCCTCTGACCTTTGGAAACTTAATTCTATGGGGCCCTTAGACTGAAGGAGCCTGTGCTCACATCGCTCTCCTACCCGCCCTGCTGCGCCACCTTCTCGGTGGTCTGTTACAGAGTGCAGGGGTAGAGGTGACTCTGGGTAGGAATCAGGGAAATAAGTAGCCCTGAAGCCGGTTCTGACGCGGAGTGTGAGTCTACCGGAAGGAAATGGGGGCGGAGGATCCTCAGGTTGCAGGTGAGTGGGCCCCGACCCTCCACTCCTAAGCGAACCTGACTTAAGACTGGAGAGCAGCTCCTGCGGCGGGAAGGGGCGAGCGAGCTGCAGTTCCTGGTGCACCCGGGGAGCGCAGAGGGCGCCCCCGGCCCACTTTTGGCCGCCCCTCCCCCCCATTCCTTGGGGAAGGCCGGGGGTTGCCCTGCGCCCGCCTACTCTGTCTGCCGGAGGAACCGTCTGGCATTTGCTTCTGGGCGCGGAGACTACAGCTACCGCCCGCCCTGGGCGCGCGCGTCTCTGCCTAAGAGTTGGCGACGAGGACCACCGCAGGCACAGGGCGCGCAGGCGCCGGGCACGCCAGGGCTCCTGTGCCAGGAAGCTCTGGGCGTTTGCCTGGTCCCGGGCCTATGGGAAGGGACAACAGAGGGCGAGGCCCTTTCTGCGTCATTTTGAGTCACAACTATCTTGGGGGCAGGGGCAACATGTCGGACTAGTAGAAACCTCCCACGAGCCATTGAGCCTTTGTGAGCGTCGTCCCTTCGTTGGGAAGGCGCATCAGCGGCGCAGCTCGTACCCGCGTCTCGGTTTCTTTCCGGGAGGCAGGACGTGCGGGTGGGCGCGGGACAGGGCGGGGTCTGCTCGCACAAAAGAGCCCTTCTCTGCCCACCATGCAAAGGGGGCCGCTGGGTTTCAGCCGTGGGACCTGTGAGGATCTAGTCCCCAAGGGGTAGGATGAACCCTTCTTCCTGATGCCCTAATGATTTCAATTAACCAGCCACCGGCCCACCTCCTGAGCCCTCCTGGCGCCTCAGGCTCCGGGCAGGAAGCGGGGCAGGAAGCGGGGCAGGAAGCGGGTTCCGGTCGCCTCCGTCCCCAGAATGTTGCCTTCCCGCTGGAGCCTGGGAGCGTCGACGTTTGCGCCTAGCTCCTGCCAGGCACTACAAGTTTGAGTCAACCACAGAATTATCAATTTTCAAGGCTGTGCTTGCTTGCTCTGGCCGCGGAAGACATCTCCGGGAAGCATCCACACCATAGAAAGGAAAAAAAAGTGCGGATTAGGTAGGGGGGCCTTTAGGGACAGTGACCGGAACGCTTCACGGATCTTCCTGTTGAGTTTGTGCAGGAGGTAGGGAGGGCGTTTTACTGGAGACAACCTAAGGACACGCTGTGGGACCAGAACTAGGGTGACATGAGTGAGACACTTGCCTCAGACACAAGCATCAAAATTGGGGTGGGAGAGAATAGGGGAGCAGAAAACTTAATAATCAAGATAAATATTATTTTAGTGCATTAATAAAAAGTCCAAATTAATGCCGAAACCCATGATGCACAAAATATCGAAATTGTATATAAAGACTTGATTGATGTTACTGATTTTTCCATTTGCCTCAGACTCCAATATGGCAAGTCACGATTACTGACCATAGACCTAAGCAGGATGGCGAAATGTGGGAAGAAAATAAAAGGCACCTGCTCTGCCCCTTGACTTCCTTTAGTTCTTTCCAGGTAACCTAAAAAATATTAAATATGATTTATGCTGTGGATGCTTTTTTCAAGAGCCCTGTAATTCTGTTTCTCTCCCCAACTCCTCTTTGATCTTTTTTGCTATGATAATATATATATATATACTGTAAAGAGCAAAAGACGTCCCTGCTGTGAAATTTTACCACCTGTCAGAAAGTTTTTGACACCTTTATTGAAATTGCCTTTCATAACGTTTAGTCAATTAGTTCCAATTTAATAGTGGTGTTTGTTTTTCCATTCTTGCAATACCTCACTTAGAAGAATGGTCTCCAGTTCCATCTAGGTTGCTGCGAAAGCTATTAGTTCATCACTTTTTTTAATGGCTGAAAAACTCAACAGAAATCAAGCAGGTGGCAGTGGGGAGGAGGGAATGGAAAAATAAAGAATTGGTAAAGAAAATACAAAACAATTTGTATTTGCAAATAATATGATAGTACACCTGTAAAACTTAAGAGAATCAATGATAAAACTAACTCAGAAAATAAAATATTTCAATTAGTTAATAGGATATAAAATTTAACAAAATAATGTTTCATCAGACTCCTTATATTCATTCTATCTATGGCTGTACGAATTGCCCTCAAAATTTATCTGCTTAAAACAACAAACCTTTATTATCTCAGAGTAGGAGTCCAGGTGCACCTTAGCTGCATGCCTTTGGCTCACAGTCCTCACAAGGCTGCAATCAAGGTGGCCTCCAGATCTGCAGTCATCTCAAGGCTTCACTTGGAGTAGGGTCTCTTTCTGAGCTTATCACATGACTCTTGGGAGGCTTTAGATTCTCGGGGCTTTTGGCTCCAGAGGTCAGTTCCATTCCAGGGTTTTTCCATAGGGTAACATCCATGGTAGCTGGCTTCCCTCAGAGCCACCAGCAAGAGAGCCAAAGAGGGAGCCCAAGAAGGAAGCTACAGTGTAGGTGTTAGCAAATCCTGGATGTGAAATTCCATCCTTTCCATTATATTCTGTTAATTAGAAGGGAATCAGTAGTGTAACCCATACTCAAGGAGAGAAGATGACACAAGGGTGTGAATACCAGGAGACAGGGATCATTGGGAAGTCACTGTAGAGACTGCTTACCCTACTCCCAAGCTCGGGACCAATGAAGAAGAAAGAATAAGAAATTCTAGACTGGATTTCTAAAATTGTCCAGAATGAAAGGCCTTTTTGTATATATTTTCTCCAGAGTTTTGTAAAACTACAATAAAAATAAATCTGTAGATGAAAGAGATATACAAAATGCAAGTCCTTTTTAAATATTACACCATACAGACATGAAGTACACTTCAACAAATATAGGCAAAACAATTATTAATAAGGAAAAAAGAAAATGATTCTCATTCTATTCACATTGTTCATTGAACATATATATATATCAATGATTAATATAGAAAATTACTATTAAACTCATAACTTTCTTTTGTTATTCTACAATTATAACTTAACAAAAAAGTTATAGGTGAAAGGCAGAGGCCACATAGTGAAAACTTATATACAAACTTTAAACAAGCACTATGTGTATCAATATATAAATTTTTAATGTGACAGGTGTGTTTGCTTCTTGCTTGTCAACTTATTTAGTTTAGGTTGGATTGATGATAATGCTATTTTCAGGGGAGAAAAGCACAGCTGAATTTTGTAGGATTTGTTTTATTAATACAATAGAGAATGCAGTCTTTCAAAAGTATCTCAGCAGGAATGTGAACAGATATTACAGTCAATCTCAGCAGTTTCAAGTTAGTCATTTTAAAATTTTATTCAAAATCAAGGAAATAATACTTTATTTTTTATAAAATAAGCTGTATATATTTGAGATTTACAACATAATGTTATAGAATACATATAGGTAGTAAAATGGTTACAATAGTAAAGCAGGTTAACATAGCTTTGTGACAAGAAAAGCTAAAATCTACTTATTTAACACAATTCCTAATATAATAAAGTTTTGTTAAGTACATGTGTCATGTACATTATATCTCTAGGCTTATTCTACTACTTTGGCCTGCAAAGGTCAAAAAAAAACATGAGGAAAAAAGTGAGATCATGCAATATTTTTCTGTGTCTGGCTTATTTTACTTAATAATGCTACATTTTCAAAGTTTATCTTCAATCTTTTTCCATAAGAAGGTCCAATAATTTACCTGTAAACTTATAATTTAATTAAAATTATTCGTTGAAAGAAATCAATTCTGAATCCATGTATTTATTATTTTTAAGACTTATTTTGATGGAAAATAAAATTTAAAATGTTATGTCAATCTTGCAAAGTCTTTGGAAATAACTTTTGCAGATATACAATATCAAGATCATTACCTACTGCATTAATGTGTTGTTAAATTATAGAATTACAACAGATAACATTGTTCTTCCAAATGTAACTTTTTTTTGTCATTTTATCTTGTGTCTGCCATTTAATAATATATTCCATTTCTTCCTTTAAGAAAAGTATTAAGATGATAAAAATATTAAAGAGATCAGAGAAATAGCTCTTTAACCTATAAGAGTTAATTCTGTTGTTCAAACTTTCTTGACTAAATTTTTTCCATTGATAATTATCTTAAATAAGCATGCAATAACCATTGCTTATGATCAACTTCCATATATTAAAACAAGTAATGTCAAATCACAAATCAAGCTTTTAATTGGCCTTTAGTATATCACATTTTTCGCTACATCACTGAACACATTGTTTAATTCAAATGAATTATTTTTCTTGGTAAGTTTTTCTACACACACAAAAACAGTGTATTGATTTATATTTTAACGCAATTTCTAACCTTCAGTATTCCATCAGAGAAAATTAGACCTGAGTTTGGTTTTTTTTTTTTTTTTTGAAACAGAGTCTCACTTTGTTGCCCGGGCTAGAGTGAGTGCGGTGGCGTCAGCCTAGCTCACAGCAACCTCAGACTCCTGGGCTCAAGCGATCCTTCTGCCTCAGCCTCCCGAGTAGCTGGGATTACAGACATGCACCACCATGCCTGGCTAATTTTTTCTCTCTCTATATATTTTTAGTTGTCCAGATCATTTCTTTCTATTTTTTAGTAGAGATGGGATCTCGCTCTTGCTCAGGCTGGGTGAGTTTGGTTTTTTGATTTCTGTTTTAAGCAGTTCTGTTTGTGAGAATCAATATTTATGACCTTTATGTTTTCTTAGAGGTCTTCCAAAGAACAAAACATTGTTTTACTTCTTTAAAAAATATAATAAGAAACTCATTTTACCTTGCAATTGCCATATGAGTCTATCAGACTTTCTGTAAATCTAAGATATATTATAGGAATTTAGTAATCTTATTTTTTCCATATCTTGAAGTATTTTTCATCCATTATCATAGGAATTATTGATAACTACTCAGCAATTTTTCTCATCTATGCTAAAGAAAGATCAAGATGCTAAAGGAATGGAATATGATGGAATCACCTAGAAAGAAGATACTTTAGTGAAATAAACCATCATCCTTCAGGGTTCTTACTGTATTGCCTAAAGTACCACATCATCCACTGAGAAGGTATAAGACTGGAGACACAATCTTTGGGGTTTGCTTCTGGCTTTCATTTTATTCTCATCATAGCAAAGAGAAAAAAACTGACAGAGCAAGATATGTCTTAATTATTAGAATCAGAAGAGGCTGAGAGCAAAGAAACAGAGAGCAGCATTCTCTTCACTAATGACAATGGTGAAATCAATTATTTAATTGAACTTCAGACTAGAAGTCTTCAGATAGATGACGGATTTTCTCAAAGTCAAGAATCTATAGGAGAAAAACTTACCTCTTAAGGAATAAAAGGTGCTATTCTTATGCAGTTAGTCATTCAACAGAAAGGACTTCATCAAACAATAGTTTACAAGAACCCAGACCATCCAATTTTGCTAAAAGTGTAGGTGACAGTATTATTTTTCTTTTAAGAGGTGTGTACCAAATTTATGATTTTAAAATGTTTTCTATGTTTAAATTCTTATTAAAATTTCTAGTAAAGTTATTACCTACTTTCCCTATATTTCAGTTACGTAAATTATTTATAAAATAACATATTAAATGTAAATATATGTATAATATATAATTATATATAAAATGATTTTTTACATTTATAAAATGTAAAAAAAAAAATTAAGGACCCATTTCATCCAGATGGTAAAGGTGATCATTTTTTTTTAATGTATTGAGGGTTACTCAGGATAAATAATCCAGAATGCTTTCCTGTCATGGTAGTTGTGAAATCAAAACATACTCTTAATCAAATCTTAAACTACAAATCATGTTTGTTAGCATTGTAATCCTTTATAGTTTAACACATTTCAGAGCTGGTTGGTTTGTTGTCAATTAAGCTGCATAAAATAATTTTCCATATCACTACCGTGTTCAAATTAAACCACACCAAACAAATTTCCATATTAACAATATCTGGGCTTTCATCAAGTTGCCATAAAAGATTCTAGCTTTATTTGTTCTATGGATTCATCTCCCATATCATTAACCAGTTCCTCGATATGTATGGTATCACTATAAAGTTG
Organism: Propithecus perrieri; assembly: GCA_963574695.1. NCBI lineage: Eukaryota > Metazoa > Chordata > Mammalia > Primates > Indriidae > Propithecus > Propithecus perrieri. The sequence continues at coordinate 16,009 of CAUYRB010038123.1, forward strand.
TATTTGAGCTACCTTCTTAGTCATGATTCATCAAAAATTCCTGAGCAAATATATTTGATATATTCTTTCACTAAGATTTCAGCAACTTTGTATAGTTGCTGCGTCATTAAAGGCCCATAAGTCATTGAGTTGGTATCAGAAATGTTAAACATCTGCTTCTGTCTTTTTAAAAATTCATTACTCTTTCTTTCAAAGATTTAGTTTACTTTAAACTAATTTCATTATTTTGCTTATAAATGCTATGGAGGCTTTGAAGGTTTTGTTGGTTTATTAAACAGTACATTTCTGCAAATAATTCAGTGTGATTTTGCACTTTACCACCAATTATGACTATAAAATTCAATTCAGTATATGAGATCATATGTCCAAGTGCCCTGAAAGAAAACTTGTGGTCTCTTTTTCCTCTGAATTATTTTCACTGTCATCATTTTGATCATTAATACTGCCTCTTCCTGTCTCTTTTCTCTATTAACAAAGCCCTGTGAAGCTTCTTTCATCCTCAGTAAATTAGGATAAAAAATAAGTAAATAATACACACTTAGATCTTGGTTTCCATTTCCATACTTCAACAAAAGAAGCCAGAGCTCCCTGGAGAATTGGCGGACTCTAATGTTGGGCAGTGAATATACAGGATGAGCTTGCATGTAATTGTAATGCTGCAAAGAAAGAAAGCACTTAAAAGAAAACGAAACAAACAAACAAAAAACTCCCAAAAAACAAAACCAAAAATACTCTATAGGGCTCTGTCAAAGAGACAAGGTAGCCAGTTGAAAGCATTCCTAATGACTAAAACTGGAACAATCTTAGGAACAGAATATGTGTGGCTGTATTGGATTATAAACCAAAGTATAAAATAAATATCCATGAATCTGAGCTGATATAAATAAATGTTTGGATAAATAAATAGAAAAATATCTTGTGCAGAGGAATTCCAAATAATTTATGTAAATAACACCCCTCCCGTAAAGGAGGGCACCCCTCTCCTAAAAGTGGTGGAGAGTAAGTCTTTACCTCTTTAGAGTAGGCTGCATATAATCGCAAACTATAGTATAAAAGGGGGGTGTAATGAGGAGTCTGACTCCATTTTCTGATCTTTGTTGACAGCCTTTAATTCTCACTCCTCCCTCTTCCCCTCGCATCTCACATATGGGCAAGCTCATAAGAAAGTCTGGGTGCTCTCTCCTTGGGTGCAGGCAGAAGATTCAAACCATGCAAGCCCTTATCTGAGCAAGGGATTGCTCATCTTGGCCTCACCCCCAATCGTAATAAAAACCCCAGACAGTCTCCTTTCTTTGTTCTCAAGATAATTTTGATCTTGCTCGATTCACCTGCCCTGTTTTCCCCAGAAACTTCGATTATGTAATAAAACTTTTCTTGCCCTCTTGGTGTATGTGTTGTATTATCAGTCTGGACATCAAAACAAATTTAGGTGGAGGCTCCTTTTGCTTTGGGAAGGTGATTATAAAAGTGGGGGCTTCAATTTTGTAGTGGAAAAACCTGACAAATTCTACATCAGCCAGGTTAGTATCAATAGACGTAAGTCACGGACAGCATGTATGCTTCATATGATGTAATGAGTGTGGCACTTCAGTTCTGTGATCTTCCTCCAAAAAATCCATAATTCCAATATAATAATAAGAAAAACATCAGACAAATCTCCAATTGAGGGAGAGTCTCCAAAATATCTGACCATTACTCCTCAAAACTATTAATATCGAGATCATCGAAAACAAGGAAAGTCTAAGCAACTGTCACCCCCAAGAAGAGTTTAAGGAGATGTAACAACTAACTGTAAGGTAGTATACTGGATGGGATCTTGGGACAGAAAAAGGATATTATATAGAAACTAAGAAAATCTGAATAAAATATGGAGTTTAGGTAATAATAATATATCAATATTGGTTCATTAGTTTTTTTTTTTTTTTTGAGACAGAGTCTCACTCTGTTGCCCGGGCTTGAGTACCGTGGAGTCAGCCTAGTTCACAGCAACCTCAAACTCCTGGGCTCAAGCGATCCTCCTGCCTCAGCCTCCCGAGTAGCTGGGACTACAGGCATGCGCCACCATGCCCGGCTAGTTTTTTCTGTATGTTTTTTTAGTTGTCCAATTAATTTCTTTCTAATTTTAGTAGAGACAGGGTCTCGCTCTTGCTCAGGCTGGTTTCGAACTACTGAGCTCAAACAATCCGCTCCTCTCGGCCTCCCAGAGTGCTAGGATTACAGGCGTGAGCCACCGCGCCCGGCCGGTTCATTAGTTTTGACAAATGTACCATATGAATGTAAGATGTTACAATAGGGGAAGTTGGGTCTGGGATATAGTGGAACCCTTTCTCCTATCTTTAAACATTTTCTGTAAATTAAAAAAAAATTCTAAAATAACTAATTTACTTAAAAATAAATAATACAAAGTAGTATACTTCCTTAATTTTGATAAAATATTCAACTACAAATTTAAAAGCTTCATTAAGAAGCATTATAATAACAAACTATTAAGTTTGTTATAAAAAAGTTTGTCATATAATAGTTCCAAAGGTTTCTAAGCTACTGGTGGATTACCTAATTGTGCAAATTATCTGAGAAAAAGTACACTTCTGAGCACACTGAGCACTTGCATTTATTGTGACTCTGATTTAAGACACAGTCATATGAGAGTTAAAAATAAAATTGAGTATTATCTTCGTAAGAATTTCAAGTATTTTAACACTTTGGAAAATCTGATCCTTCTCAGATAAAAGGCATCTCAGTGAGTTTCCACTAAATTTGTGAAATGAATCAAGTTAATGGCTCAGATCAGAGCGGAAAGCAGAAATATTTTCCAGAAACTCAGTTGTCCTGGGCCTCGGTGACCCAACACCGAGTGCCCAGGTACAGAGCGGCCTGACACCTCTCCACATAGCTCTGGCTCTGCTTAATTCGCCATCGCATTCACGACACAAATGCCATCATTTCACTGTCGCTGATGACTAGTTTTCATCCCCCAGCGCCAACAGCGCCGTTTTCTCTCTCCTGTCAATCACTCCAGTCCAGAGAGCTATAGCTCGCCTCATGCTCCAGGCAGGTCGCCAAAACCGAGAACCAAGGCTCGAGTCCCAAGCGCTCCGCCCCCACGGACTTTATGGGTCTTTCTCTTCACAGGAGGGAACAGGCTTTGTTAGCGAGTCACTTTGATGGAAAGGGGAAGAGCCTCGATATTGCAGGCGGCAGCTGGGGCTATTCTCTCTTATTCCTGGGGCTATTTTTGTCTATTGTCTTTGCACCAGCTCCCCACCAGCCTCTCCAGCAGGGAGCGCATTTGATATTCGCACCAGGGGCGTAAACCAGCAGAGCTACCACCCCGAGTGACATTGGGCTCAGAGACCCGAGGCTGCCAGATGCGCTCAAGGCTCTCTCAAGGAGCAAGAAGCCTCCTCTCCTGACTTTGGTGTAGGGGGTGGGGCGGGGTGATTTTTCTCATTGTTGGTGAAAGTCCTCTGCCCGCCCCTCTGCCCGCAAGCTGTTCTGGTTTCCCAGATACCCCGTATATTGGGGTTCCAACATCAAAGTTTATATCAATCCCACCCAAAATTTATAGATTTTTTTATCCCACCCCGAATTTATAGTTTTTATATCTCATCTCCCCTTCCACCTCTCTGCTGTCTCTGCCAGTTCTCAACGCTGAGCGGTGAGTGGATGGAGGCCACGCAGTGTGACCAACGCAATCATGGAGCTTGGCGCCAAGAGGGGATTAGAAGGGAGTGGCTTTCCGGTGACCCTTAGCTGGAAGACTAAGCCTGATCAGGGTGCAAAAGGACCAGAAGCCTACCGGGTCACAGGGAGCTGAAAACCGGATCTTGAACCCCTTGCAGCCAGACACCAAATCATTTTATGTCCATAGCTCTGCACAGTAAACGGTGAAGGAATGAAAGATGATAGTTCTTTTAGCGCACATAGGCACTCCTAGAGATGCTTGGAGGAGACATTTTCCCGTGATGTGTTCCTTCTGTTAACAAGGGATCAACAGCTTTGAAAAAACTGATGGAGCTACAGTTAATGGAGGCATGCATATTGACTTACATAGGTATTAGATTATGTTAATGCACATATTTCCTGAGAGGTGTGGAAGACATAATCATTCTCAAAGAGCTCTTAGAGATTGATTTATGTGCAAAGGCAATTAAAACCTACTGTTAATGACAAACGAAAACCATAATGTCAATAAAATAATCCCAACCACGATGACACTTAAAATTATGTTTATTGATTATCGAAGTATTTTTAGTAACCCCAGAATATGATTTTATTAAGGTAAATTTTGCATAGTATAAAATGCATAGATCTTAATAAATAAAACTAAATGACTTTTTATATATGTATATATCATAAAACTACCACCAATATATAACACATCCATTATTCCGGATGGCACCCTCTTACTCTTTGCCAGTCATCCTCTTAGAAGCATGCACTATTTTAGATTCTCTCATCACCTAATAGCTTCCTATAAATAGAATCATATAGTATTTTCTTTGTTGTTTGTGAATTTTTTTCACTCAGACTAATGAAATTGAAATTCATCTATATATTTGTGTGTATCAATACTATGTTCTTCTTACTGTTGTATATGACCCATTGAATGAATATACCACAATTTGTTTGTACCCTTACTTGTTAATGGATATTTACTGTTTGGTATACACATACACACACACACACACACACACACACACACACACACACACACACGAGTGAACTTGCTGACTTACAAGATGTGCAGATATTTAATTTTTCAGAAGAAACTAACAAGCAGTTTTCCCATGGTGTTTGTGTTATTCTACAAACTACTTGGTAAAGTATGAGAATTCAAGTTCCTCTGTATCATTAACAAAATTTGTTAATTTGTTAACTGTCAACCTTTTTTATTTTCACCATTTATATGGGTATCCAGTTGTATAATATATTCAATTTAATTTTCCATTACCAAAAAGTAATGGAACAGGACACTTTTTCATGTGCTCATTGCCATTTGGATATGCTTTTTTGGGAAGAGCCTGTTGCAATACTTTGTGTATTTTTCCATTCAGTTTTATATCTCTTGTTGATTTGTAGGAGTTCTTTCTATATTTTTGAAATTTCTTTTATACAATATCTATATATCATATCTGGACCTGAGTCCTTTCTCAGATATATACTTTGGAAATGTCTTCCCATTCTGTAAATTGCTTTTTCACATCAAGTCACAATTTTAAACAGTATATAAATCATAGAGAATATAAAGATAAAAACTGAATTTTACTTTCAATTTGGCATTCTTGTAATGGGCCTTTGACATTATTAAACGTGTTCAAAATTTGTCTGTGGGCTTCGGATTGGCTCCTAAGTGTAATTCTAGCAAACATTAAACCATTAGAAATTAAACCAATATTGGCATCACATAGGTTCCTTGAAAGGAAAAAAAAAAAGTTCTCTGAAAAAATAATTTGGAGGAAAGAGACTTTGTTCCCATTTAAAGTTTGCAAGCAGGTGAGCCCCAGCCTCTGGTGAAAACCAAAGGTTCTTTCCAGAGAGTGAAGGGATGGTTTAGGTTTATAGAAAAAGTTCCTGCCCGGGTTGTTTATGCAAATAAAAAGTTCAAATTCACTTAGTTCCTATTGGTTGACACAGCTGAGTTCTGATTGGTTGATACAGATGAGTCCTGATTGATTGATTCAACCGAGCCCTGATTGGTTGGTCCAGGTGAACTCTGAAAGTCCCAATGTTAAACAGAGCTGTGGGTTTCGAGGAACTGGAAGTATGTGTGTGACCTCTAGTCAGAAAATAGCTCCTTGGCTCTATTTACAATTTATGCCCAGTTAGCCAACTGGAATCTATCCTGAAGGACTGCCTCTTTCAGGTTCACATTTGTTCACTAGACACACGCACACACACACACACACACACACACACACACACACACATATGAAGAGAGAAAAAGAGAAAATTAAAGTATATGTCTCTATATAGAGAATTCTTTTTTGTCTTAGTAAACATTCCACTTTACATACATATTATTCACATGTATCCTACTGGGAACGAATTTATCAAAAAGTTGAAATTCAAAACTCTGTGTTGCAGTACAGCTCTTTAAGTTTAAATAATGGATTATGGGAAAAAGTAATAAAATTGTTTGCTTCCCAAGTTATAGCTGCTTCCTAATTTTATTATTATCTTTGAACTTTGTCATAGGAGTTTTCATTTTTTTTTTTTTATAATAGCATCTTCTTTAGAAAAGATGATGCTGCTACCAGTAATTTGAAGACGGAAATATTCTGGAGTGGTTTGAAAAACTGAGTATAGCTTCACTATTACCTAAGGTTTTTACTGTTTGTGGAGGTTCATCCTAGTCAACCACTACAAAATGGAATGACAAAATTTTAGCAGAGAAGTTTTGTTTCAAATACAACTGTCGGACACATAAGTTTAGGAATCCAATGATAACTTTGACATCCTAAGTTTCACGGACAATAGAAATATAAAGAATCTTCTAGGCAAGACTTGTGAACACTGTATGCTTAGAATAGGAAAGTGCATTTTTTAAAAAACATCATAGATACCATTGAAAGCTGAAAATACACAGCAAGACAATGTGTGAAAAAGCATGTCATAGGAGAATTGAAATGGAAACTTATTTCCCCAATTGCAAAGCATTTTCTACTACCTCACCACTAAGAGAATGTAGAAATAGATATAGAAATTATCGATTTTGCTCACGTGTTTCTTAGCAACGGAAAAGATCAGGTATATGTTGATGACATGAAACATCCACTTATTTTTACACAATTGAATTTTAGACATTTAAGCAATTGAATTGTTTATTGCATTCATTTTTATAAAGATGGGTCAAAAACATTGAAGAGCCAGAATTAATATAGCTACCCTTGAAATGCTATGTAAAAACTTGACATTTTTATTCTCCATTTTACTTTTTTCAACACTTTAGTAAATGTTAAACATTTTCTAATCTTATTCAGTCAAATTAATTAGTAGTCTATTAGAAAACTATAAAGATTAAGAGAATTTAGGAATTAAGCAGGGAAAATCGTGCTGCATGGATAAACGGTCTGTATCCTAAGCAAAATAAAAACCATTATTCAGTATTTAAAGGTTAAGTTAGCTTTCTTTAGCTAATTTATCAATAAATCTTTCAACCTAAACTAGAGAATTATCAAGATACCGAAGACATAAGTTTATTTTTCAATATTGCCTTTGAGGGTGTATAAAGCTATTAAAATATACTTCAGAAACAAATTATGTTTCTGTTCATAGTTTAATATAAAGTTGACATCAACATATCAGAAGTACTACTTGGTGAAGTGATTTAGAATCATTGCATTCAAAAGCATAATTTCCCTTTTATTTTCAAAAGAATATATACTCTTTACATATATCATATATACACATGTATAATATGCTGCATAAGATAATGTAATTTAATTGAAGCACATACATAAAGAAAAAGAAGGGAGATGGGGAAGGGCTGGGAAGGAAGGAGAAGAAAGAGAAAGAAGTGAAGGAAGAGGAAGAGGAGGAGGAGGAATTGTAACGAGAATAACAAAGCTCTGAAATTATGAAAACCATTATTGGAAGCAGAAAGTAATTTGCAAAAATATATTTCATTTGTAGAAAAAATGAAATGTGTATTTATTGCTTTGTAAAAGGTGGTAAACTCTGTAATTTATATTTGTATAACCTCAGATTCAACATCAAGCAATGAAAATTTGTTCTTATATCTCCTTTACGTAACTTTAAGAATTTTCTCACTTTATTTTTATATGTTTTCATTTGGTTATGCAATACATATAAATATGTATTTCTGAGTAGTGTTTTTCAGAATTCTAATAAATGATGAAGTATCTAATCTAATACTGCATTATCAAAAGCATTATATTTTTATGATAACTATTACTTATATAGAGTTTAGAGCATGTCTAAAATTAACTTTCTACTTTATTGTTATTCAAAATAATTGTATATCATAGATACTACAATTAAATTATGTTAATTTTTATTTTGCTTGAATATTTTCTTTGATTGAAATTATTTTCAAGTGCTCTGAGTTCCTCAACAATCAGTTATGTTAAGAACTAGAAATTAATCATTAGAAACCTTTAAAATACTAAAATCAAATTTGTAAGTTCCTATATTGAGATATATATATATGAAATAAATGTATATATATAAATATAGATATGAAATAAATACATAAATTAAAGAACCAAATTTTATTTTTATCCCTGGAAATGAAAACACAAATTGGGATTTTTATATATGTATTATAAATTTATATTTATAAAAAGCAATTATATAGTGCTATATTTATATATATATATGTTTGCTTTAATCCTAATCATACCAGAAAGAATTGGAATTAATTTTTTTAAAAACTGGAGATCTTCCTAGAATTAAGATTCTTTATATTTGGTTTTTAGAAAGATTTAAAATGGTGCTTTATTTTTAGATGTCTATTATATTAAAAGTAATGGGTCAACTTGACTTGATTTTAAGTTTATGAGATATGATCTTTATCTTAATGCTTATTGCATCCTATATGTTGAAAAGAGATGAGATCCTCAAGGTCTTTATTTTAAAAAATAACTTCTCATCAGACTTTTGAAATTGAAGGAAAATTTTTACTGTATATTCTAAAACAGCATTATTGAAACTTATTCTCTTATTACCTGCATTTTGATTTAGTTTTGTTTCTATTAATAGATTAAGAAACTTATCGAATTGTTCAGGTTTTAATTATCTCTACTGCTTATTTATCATCTACTTCATCTATCAGCCCCTGAATAAGCATTTTAGATTTATAAATTCAGTTGTTTTTTTTTTAAACAATGCTCTTAATTTATGTCTACCCATTCTAAAAATACTTACTTTGGTCTTTGTCAAGTATCATTTTAAGTTGATTTTCATGGCTACTTTTTTCAACATAATATTTCTTCATATGTTTTGGGATTTTGGAGTAAGTACATTCTCATTTTGACTCAGATGCTTTAGTTTTAGTTACTGGTTCTCATTCCTTGGAAGTGTTTTTGCAATTGAAAAAGAAAGGATAAATTTCAACGGATTGTAATGTTACCAGTAAGTTTCAGCTGGACTAAATAGCATATCACCAGACATAGGTGGGAAAGTGGGAGAATATTCAAGATTAATAATCTGGTTTTGCTATAGTACTAAATTTTAAAGAACAAAAATTTTATTTTCTCACAGTTTTAGAGGCTAGAAGTCCAAGATCAAGGTCCCAGCGTGTCAGTGTCTACTTAGGACCCAGTCTCTCCTTCCAGGGCACCTTGCTGCATCCTCTGGAGGGGACCGATGCTGTGTCTTCAAATGATGAAAGGGACAGAGGGCAAAAGTGCCTGATTCCCTCAGCCCTTTGATGACAGACTAAGCTCAACCATGAGAGCGGTCACCACCTAAAGACCCCACCTCTTAAAATTGTTTCATTGGGGATTAACTTTCAACATGAATTTTGGAGGGGACATAAACATTTAAACCATAGCAATACTGGATCCATAATGCTGAGAATCCTAAATTCAAGACAAGAGCATGTATTTTATTGTGAAGTAGCAAGAGTCAGCCAAATCAGCCCACCACCTGTTTTTCTGTGCCCTATCAGCTAGCAGGTTTTTACATTGTTTAAAGTTTGAAAAAATGTCAAAAAAGAGCATTTTATGACACATTTTATATTAATTTAAAATTTTAGTGTTTATAAATAAAGTTTTATTGGAGCACAACCAGACTCATTTGTTTACAAATTGTCTCTGGCTGCTTGTGGGCTACAGTAACAAAATTGAGTAGATTTGGCAGAACCTGTGTAATGCCCTCAATGGCTAAAGTATATACTATCTGGTTCTTACGAAAAAAAAAAAATGCTGGTGACTCCTGTTTGTCCTAGACTATGCGGAATCATTAAAGGTCATTGCCTTGGTTTTGATTCTGTTTTTTACTACAGATTTACTAAATCACTTGACTTCCATTTCTTAATAATAAAATGAGAAGTAGCGTTTCCTTAATTTCATTCTTAAATAGTCATGTAAACTGCTTGTTATTACTTGTGAAATTATTGGGAGATTAAAATGCTGAAATCCTAAGGCTAAGAAGTTGTATCACTACTATTCTCAGAAGATTGCCGCCGATGGATCTTCAAAGATATGTTCGTGATATGCATGAAGCCTCTGGCTGCCACAATTTTATTTTTGTCATTATTTAAAATTATCTTAGTGCATAGAAGTATGAACATTTCCCTGATTTGGCAGAGTTATCAAGAAGCTGGTTTAATTTTAGAGTTTTATAGCTTTCTGGAAAGATAAAACCCAAACTTATTTTCTTTGTGTCTCTATACCATTTATCATCCATTATATTTATTTACTTCCATGTTTTTGGTGAAGATATCTACTTGCCCCCAAATCTCTATTCTGCCCTTTTTCCGCAATGATATAAACCCCAATTTTTAGCCGTCCAGAGTAAAGACTACATGTTTCTCAGCCGCTTTTACAGATAAATGTGGCCATATGACTTAGCTCTGGCCAATGAGATACAACTGGAGACTGTATGTACAACTGCCAGGATGTATCTCTAAGAGAGAGGGGCTTCTTCTGTGAGTTCATGTTTCCTACTACCTATTAGATAGGATGTGATGTAATGGCTGGAGCTCCAGCAACTGCCTTGGACAATATTATACTCTTTGGAATAAACCCCATGCTGGACCACAAGACACATGAACCTGAATTTCTTATATTAATACTATTGTATCATTTGGGGGCTGACTATCTCTCAGTTGTGACTAAGAATAAAATAAACTCTTATGTTGTTTAAAATGCTGTTATTTTGAGTTATTCTTTTGCCACTTTCTAATAATCCTAACTAATGCATCCTGTATTATGTCTTTTTTTTTTTAATTTCTCATCATGGTTTTCTTATTCTTTATAAAATTCTACCCTAGTTATACTATTTTAAATCCAAATGCTTTTAATAAGACTGACTTTATTTCCTAAGTTTTTGGATGAACATATAACCCTGATCCTGATCAATCAGAATATTCCACCCCCTGAGCCAGAGTCGTTGTTTTGTGGATGCTCACACATTCTAAATTAGAATAGTGGTCCAGATTTCCTGGTCTTTTGCTGAAACCTTTGAGAAAGTAAATTTCTCTTTCCTTCAAAATTGCTGAAGTATGAAGATGTGAATCTGGACCTGGATAATAGCTAATATCAAAGCATATTGATAAAGAAGTCAACACTTTATCAAAGAGGAAACCCAGCTCAAACAGAAATGGCATAGAGAGAGGAAGAAATTACAGCTGCTGGATGTTAAGCCTTTGGATCTAGCCAGGCCTGAAGCTAAACACTCCTTGATTTCATTTCCTTGAAGCATTATGTTTCTTCCTATTCCCCTCTCTACCACTCTTAAGTTAGTTGGATTTGTCATTTGCAATTGAAAAATTGCTGAGAATATTTTCCCTATTTGTTGAGCTATTCATAATGTAATACATATTTTTATTTTAATTTTTATAACAACTCCATGAATTTGGGAATGTATGGGTTGATCTTATTAAATTTGCACTCCCTACAGAGCCCACCACCATATTGTGAAGAGAGGGGTTGCTTAACAAATGTTTGCAGAAATGAGTTGAGGTAAAATTCCAGGTGTAATAGACCATTATTTGATATTTCACTAATTTTATTCAAACAGCCAGAACTCATATAACAAACGCCTGTTGTTTTTAACATCCTCAATAAATGATGTCTCCATTGTTTAATATATGTTGAGATATGCTATTCTGGAATTACCTTCACAGTCAGTGCCATTTTCATATTATATTTATAACTGATAAATTTTATTCTATGAAAGATGATGTGATTTTTGAAAATAGCCAAAATGCAGTGGAGTCAGGTTTGGTAATTAATTGAAAGGATTACAGGGTATGGGGGAGTAGTTGTGGAAGTGAGGGGAAAAAATATACATATATATATATATATATACACACATACACGCACACACATACTTTAAAGCTTTAAAGTGCCTACAATGTGCCTAGGTTTTTTGCCAAATACTCTACACACACAACTGATAATATTAGTTGACTGCATGCTTTGGTCCAGCCATGGTGTTAAGTGCTTTACATGAATTTCCTTATTTAATCCTTATATGAACTTACATGAAAGACATTATTATTCCAATTTACATCTGAGAAATTAATATATTGCCGGAGTTTGCCCAATCAAGAAAGCATGATGAATAAGGGTCAGATCAAAGTTTACTAGAGAAAACTTCCTAACAAAATGTTAGCAAAATGTCCTGCTTTACCCAATTCACTGTTATACCACCCTCTTCCTGCACAAAACCCAATATCATTTCTACCTTCAGACAACCAGGCTCCTAGGTCTCTTAGTGTCCAATAGAGAGAGGTGCTTTGACACAGCTAGATGTACCATGGAAAGTTCTCCTGAAGAGGTAGATCACTTCTGTGGTACCTGATATATTTATTAAGAGTTGGGAAGGAGCAGAAAATATCAGGCTAACACTCTGGCAACAGAAGCTACCTATTTATAAGAAATAGCCTTTTGGGGAAAAGGAAATTTTCAAAGTCCTGATGTCAGTATCTTGGGGAGTTTCTATGCTAGCACCAGCATGGGCTAGTGACCTTATAGCTCTTCAGCTCATCCAGCTCCATCCTGCAGGAGAGGCATCAGGACTGTTCAGCAAATGCTTTGACATTATTATCAATAAGTATTTAGCTTCCTGAGGCAAATGCTTTAATTGAATATATTTTTGTTTTTTGGCTTATTGTTTCACAAACTTGCTTCTTCTGTTATCTCATTATGTATAAAATATTCTTAGGTGGGCCCCTAAATGGTGACAGATACAGCTTTCTTTTGAAAATGGGGCTTCTTTAGAGTGCCTTGGGCATATACTCTATAGGACTTTCAATTTCCTGTCTTTTCCAAGGAAAGTCATCCATGAGTTTTAACTTGGAAAACAAGCAAGCATCTCATTGTTATCTTGTGCATCGGTTGTGATAATCAGTAGCCAAAACATTGCAGGGAAACAGAAAGACACAGGGTTCTCTGATAGTGTCATATTTTCTCTATTTGCTTCTCTGAAACTAATCCAGATACGGGAATAGAGGCAATGAGTCATCAGGTTTGATGGATGCACATGCTGTTGTCTGTAAATAGAGGTTGAGGCTGTTGTTTAAAAGGACATCTAACACTTTTGGCAGGAGGCTTTCATTTCACCTGCTTCTTCTCTGCCATTCAATGGAATTAGTTTTGCAGCAGTGACCGTAGGGTGGAACACTGTCACATTCCGTAACTCTGTGTGACTGCCTGTTCAAGAAGGGCTTGAAATTTTCTATGATTGTAGCGTGTAAAAGACAACTCTGTTGTGGTGCTGTTAAAAAAAGGAAGGACTGGGCTTGCTTCTGGCTTTTCACACAGACTGCAGAAAACAATACCAAGGGCACAAGGAGGGGAGGTATCTAGAAGCAGAAAGTTGGTAAATAAAGGGAGGTCAGCCGTGATATGTTCACAGGCCCAACTGCTCTTGACCTTTGGCAAGGTATTTAATCTCTTTCTACCTCATTTTTTCATTGATAAACTTGTAATATAATAATATTAACATCATAGAATTGTTGAGAGGGTTAAATGATTGGGTAAGTGTCCCATTTGGTATTTTTATTACTTGATGTTATGTTTCAAGTTCCTTATTCACTCCAGTTTTGCCTTTCCTCCCTTGCTTTTCTTACAACCTCTTTAGATTTGGATGCAATATCTGTGCATAGAATGAATTCTAGAAATATATATATTAAATACGGAATTTGGTGCTTTCTATCTTGCATGTCATCATCCCCCATATCTCTCTCATAAGAACTGGCATGGAGAATTATGATATGGAAATAAATGGTTATGGGATAAATGGAAGACGCTCCTTGTACCCAGAGATTTCCAAGCCTTGGATCTGTGTGCATTGACTCCATCTAGCTCCTAAAAATGCTTAAAGGTATGAATATTTCAGCATATCCCTGACTCATGTATAGTATGCCCCATTTCTCTGCACATGATTGGGAAATGCTGATCTATGTGAACTGTCAAAGAAAAATTGCACAGAGTTTAATAACAAGGAAGACTTTTCTCAAGACTATTTCAGTGAGGGAGAGAATTGAACTCTACTCCACTGAAACAAAAGGCTAGGGGATTTTTACCACTGGGGTGAGCTAGTGAAAAAGTACTGGAGGATGTTAGTGGGGAGTTTAGTCAACATGATTAGCCCATCTGTATTGGCTAATTGGTGCTTATGGAAGTTAGGATCCTAGCCTTCCAAATTTCAAAGGGATGGCTCACAGGTCCTTGGGAAAGATATTCCTGGGTTGTCTGGCAATAGGACACCAAAAGGGCAGAGAAGGAATGTACAACTTCAAGTTTTCTAAAGTAAATGCTTTAAGAAAAGGGAGATCAGGAGCCTATAGTGAAGAAAAAACATGTCCAAAGTTTAGTCAAGGTTAGGGGAATGTAAGTTAAGCTCACCTTGGTGAAAATCCAGTGTGGTAGTGCTCCTGTGGGGAGACTGTGCTCTTGACCTGGACTCATCTTGAAGTGGAACTCAGCTTGTTACAAACCCCAAAGGGATGCAAATTCCTCTCACATTAAGGAGAACCAAATAATTTATTGTTGATATATGGACAAAGATTGACATGGTACAAACACAACCACTTAATGAAATCTCTGTCTTTGCCCTGTCCTTTGAGCTCCAACCTTCATCTTTTCCCTTTCCCCTCTTGGCCATAGGCAGCCCCTATGTTGTCTGGAACAATTCATTTTCATTCACTCTGTGAATAATCTCTTGAACAAAACAGAAGCCCTTTAAGTTTGCTGGACAGTCACCATCTACTAGCATACAATGTGCATCTTGGGGGACTTTTCTTATCCCAGTTCATCTTCAGATGTCATTATTGGCTTTTTTTTTTTTATTCTTGGTGCCATGTTTTTTTTTAAAAAAAGACTTGGCTGAGATTCTATATGTTATTATTTTCATGTCTCCTATAATATAAATAAATATTAGATAGTATTCATCTTTTGTGCCATGCTACCTGGCTGATCTAAGAGCTATTTTAGCATTTGACTTGGTTGAAAATCAGAATACTGTTACTAAATTTGTGACTTTGAGCAAGTCTCTTGTCTTCTGTGATAATCAGTTTTATGTGACAACTCGGCTAGGCTATAGCGCCCTGTTATTCAATCAAACACTGATTTAGGTGTTACTGTGAAGGTATTTCGTAGATGCAATTCTGAGTAAAGGAGTTTATTTTAGATAATGTGGCTGAGCCTGATTCAATCAATTGAAAGGGCTTAAAAATAGAATTGAAGTTTCCTGGAAGAGTAAACTCTACCTGTGGGCTGCTGCTTCAGCTAATTCTCAAGAGCTCCAGCCTGCTCTTTCTGATGGCCCATTCTGTATTAATTATCTAGGGCAGCTGTAACAGATTACCACAAATTTACTGGCTTAAAACAACAGAAATATATACTCTCACAATTCTGCAGACCAGAAATACGAAATCAAGATATTGGCAGGGCCATACTCCTACTGCAGGCTCCAGAGGAGAACTATTTCTTGCCTCTTTTAGCTTCTAATGACTTTAGGTATTCTTTGGCCTGCAGATGCATAAATTCAATCTCTGCCTCTGTCTTCACATGGCCTTCTCCTCTTCTTGTGGGCCTCTCTTTCTTTCTTTCTTTTTTTTTTTTTTTTCTTTTGAGACAGAGTCTCACTCTCTTGCCTGGGCTAGAGTGCTATGACGTCAGCCTAGCTCACAGCAACCTCAAACTCCTGGGCTCAGGTGATCCTCCTGCCTCAGCCTCCCAGGTAGCTGGGACTACAGGCATGCGCCACCATGCCCAGCTAATTTTTTCTATTTTTAGTTGTTTGGCTAATTTCTTTCTATTTTTTTTTTTTTTTTAATAGAGATGGCATCTCGCTCTTGCTCAGGCTGATCTTGAACTCCTGAGCTCAAGCAATCCTCCCACCTTGGCCTCCCAGAGTGCTAGGATTACAGGTGTGAGCCACTGCACCCAGCCCTGTGTCTATTTCTTATATGGGCATTAGTCACTGGATTTAGGGTACATGTGGATAATCCAGGATGATCTCATCTTTAGATCCTTAACTTAATTACATCAACAAAGACCCTTTTTTTCCTAATAAGGTTATATTCACAGATGAATAGGGCTAAGACTTTAAGATCTTTTTGGAGGACACAATTCTACTCATAACATCCCTTAATATTATATATCTTCTACTGCTTCTGTTTCTCTGGTTGAAACTTTACTGATACACTCTCCTTATGTCTTGTCTCCTCATCTGTGTAATGATGGGATGAGTGGACATAAAGGTGATCTTCAAGGTCTATCTTAAATAAATAATTTTTTACAAAAGCCTTATAGCATATATCTCCTAATCTTTAAATTGGTCCTCTAAAATAATTCCATAACAAATTTAGAATGGAAGATCTTTACTAATGATGAGGATGATGACTTTTTCTTCAATAAGTAATAAGCTAGAATCTCTCTGCACATGACACTACTGCGTTGGTCACAATCAAGTTTTTTGAGTTTCCTCTTTATTTTGTATGTTTTTCTACCCAGATCCTGCAAAGAAAGTATAAATATAAGATAATTTTCCTTTGTCACCTCAGTCAAATATTGGCATTCTTTCTAGGGTAAGAGATTTAACAACGATCAGAACACATTTAGGAAATTCTCCATCTCAACACTTTCGTAAGAAAATAACAACTTAGCCAAATTTCCCTCCCTCATGATGTGACTAAATGTTCCTAGTGGAGTCCAGTCTATTTTTTATTAAAAGGATATTGGAGAGGTAAGCACATTTCCCACGGTCTCATAAAGACATCTAGCAATAAATTATTTGTGCTGAAATGGAAAACACTCAGAGGAATCAATTTTTGATGCAATAAAGGAATAATTTTGCAACTTGGTGAAAAAATGTGACTTTCAAATCTTTAAAATTATAGTGGAAAATTGACCCCAAGGGCCAGACCAGTGATTCCTGCTAGTAAAGTATAATAGTGAAGTCACATCCATATGGTCAAATCAATATCCTTGCAGGGGACAATGTAGTTTTTTCAGTTAATGTGTTTCCTTCCCCTCACCTATATGTAAACTGAATACTTCCAGATGCTGAAACCATTCCTTGCTTGAAACACACCTTGCCAAGAAATCAATATTTTTAATGGGAGGTATATGAGAAAATGTCAGGATCAAATCTTTTGTGATTCTAAATAGATGTAATTTACATTCACATGTTTATGTATATGCATAAACAAATATATGTGTTTTTACATATTATCTTTTACAGTTAAATTTACTTTAAATTATTAACTGAGGATGAAGGGTATATAATTATTCTTAGTCAAAAGAAATGCAGAAGAACTCAGTTGTAATATGTCTCATTATTGCAAAGCATTTTATAGAGGCTTAGCAAGTAATGTCATACAAAATTCAACAGCCATTGCCCCATGTCACAAATTAAGATTAACTTGATTAATGCAAAGTGTAAGAAAATTTTGAATAGGAGGATATTTAGAAAAAAATTGGTTCAATTCTTTCATATCTGTACTTAATTCAAAATTTCCTGTATGGTTATTTTTAATGAATAGATTAAATGGAATAATTGGTCACTTGCGCATGAAAACACAAGTTAAAGAATATCACTGTCACATTGCCTGTGAGTAAATGAATATTTTAAGAAATGAAAGTGAAGACATTTTAGTACTGTGTAGGACTGTAGGTTAATGTTCCGCAGTCCCAGACCATGTCATGTAGGGCAGTTAACTTTATCTGTGTTAGAGTCATATATCTGTTCAGATGGACCCTGCCAGTAAATAAGAGTAGGAATGGAAAGTAACAAATCCGCCATGGCTGCAGAAACCCTTTTGATGGTGCATCTGTATTTTTGTCATCTTCTATTAAAGAAAAAGAATAGAAAATGTAATAAGACAATAGTGTTTGCTTCTTAAATGAAGATCTTTCTTTCCAAAAATCCAAAAGAATGCTTGAACAATTTTTTAAAATTTTTCTAAGAAAACCTTCCCTAAATATGCTTGACAATGCTCTTGATTTTTTTCTTTTGTTTTTCATAACCAAGAAAAAAGCAAACCAACTACCATGTGTATTATCATCAGTTCCAATTTGGCAAAGTCAAACTTGAGATAGTTGATTTTATGAAGCTAAATGCTGGTTAAAGATGGATTCTAGTTTAAAACACAGGAAGGTTTTATGTTTTGGTATAATTGTTTCTCTGTATGAAATTCTTTATCCATTGTGTTCTTTGCTACCCCAGGAAAGTACACTGAAACTCCATGGGGGCTAAAGGGAGTTGTTGAAAGACTGGGGCTAAACAGTTTTGGAAGGTGCACTTCTCCATTATTACTTTACCTGGGTCTATAAAAACTGGTTCTATTTAAAAAACCTTAGCAGTTTTTAAGAAGTGGAAAAAATGTATCTTTTTATTTCTATCTGCAGTGTAAATGGAGTTTGCATAAAGGATGCTAACATGAAAGAGGAGTTTGAATGTTCTTTAACAATCATTTTGGAATAGCTGGCATTGATTTTTTTTTTTTTTTTACAATAACCCGTACAAAATTCTCACTGAGGCATATTGAGACAAAGCATGTGTAAAGTATGTGTTTCTACAGGGTAAAGATAGCTAGCCACAAAGTGCTTAAGTTTGTGAGTGAGAGAGAGAGAGAGAATGTGTGTGTGTGTGTGTGTGTGTAAAGAGAAGAGGCAATGGAAACGGTGGAGAAAGAGAAAACAAGCAAAGTACATGAGGATTACAAGATCTAGCCCAAAGGCTTAATAGTCAAGTAAAAATTAAAATACAGAATTTATTTTGTTGCAAATAAAGCCAAGTTGGTCTGTGGGCCACATGATTACCTCAAGTAGGTACTGAGATCAGCAACTGGCCCTACAGATGCTTCTCCACACACCCAACAGAGGACCACAGCCTGCTCATTTAACAGCGGAAGAGAAATTTTATTTATTTATTTATTTACTTACTTACTTATTTTTTTATTTCAGCATATTACAGGGGTACAAATGTTTAGGTTACATATAATGTCCCTGCCCAACCTGAGTCAGAGCTTCAAGCGTGTCCATCCCCCAGACGGTGTGCACTGCACCTATTAGGTGTGAATATATCCAGCCCCTCCTTCCCCCTCCCACCTTCCTGACACCCGATGAATGTTACTGCTATATGTGCACTTAAGTGTTGATCAGATAATACCAATTTGAAGGTGAGTACACGTGGTGCTTGTTTTTCCATTCTTGGAATACTTCGCTTAGTAGAATGGGTTCCAACTCTATCCAGAATAATACAAGGGGTGCTAGATCACCATTGTTTTTTGTGGCTTAGAACTCCGTGGTATACATATACCACATTTTATTAATCCACTCGTGTTGATGGGCACTTGGGTTGTTTCCACATCTTTGCAATTTTGAATTGTGCTGCTATAAACATTTGAGTGCAAATGTCTTTTTTATAGAATGTCTTTTGTTCTTTTCGGTAGATGCCCAAAAGAGAAATTTTTCATTTCTGTTGATGTTACAACATTTAGGCTTTGGTTGTTTTTGCCGTTGCTCCTACTGGGCTGAGAATAAGCAAACAGACAGGCAGGGCAGATGATAAAGTTGCGAGAGGCAGCACAATGACCTCTTTGGAGCCTTAGATAAGTCATCTCTCATCTCTGTCTTGTTTTCCTTGGCTAAAAAATGAGACTATTATCTCATATTATAGTGAGGATTAAATGAGTCATATTATTTAAATTTTGAAAAGCTCTTTCACATAATAATTGATAAATAAGTGTTGACAAGGTATGCTCATTTATAAACTCCCAGCATAGAAAGACTGCTTGGCTCACTGTATTGACAGTGCAGGTTGTTTTACAAATCTTTGTTAATTTGATGATCAAGGAATTCCAGTAACTGGTGCAGTTCTTCATAACTGGTGAGGTTGAGCCACAATCATTCTGAAAACAAGAATCAAGCTTATTTATTTTGTTTCCCTAGTGCCTGGTACAGTGCTTGACCAATAGTAGTTAGTAAATAATTGGTGAATGAGTGAATTGTTGAAACGTGAGGGTGGGCACTAAAGAAAGTACTATTTTTGGCTTATGAGGCCCAATAGGGTGATAGGCAACATGGCAGTCTGGCCACTCTTTCCTGTTTCCTTGGATCATGGTATTTGACTCTGACGTATTTGTAAGTCCATCAGACTATGATTGGTGTCATAGGGTCTAAATTACACCTATGCCTCCAGGTGAGGCTTTTATCCTAGAGCGCTGGTCCCAGCATTACCACTTCCTGGCTGTGTGACACTGGGCAAGTCACTTCACATCTCTGGCCTTCATTTTCTTACATAGAAAATTAGAGATTTAAATAATTTTCCATCCATGGGAAATAAGCATATGAAAACTAAGCTTCATAAAAGGAAGCATAGTGTTGACAAAAAGTTTAAAACTTGTTCTCATTTAGCACTTAAAGATTTATTGGGTATAATACATTCATAAGTCTTAATAAATATAAAGATCTCAATAAGTATGCATAACATTGCCATTCATTTATTTAAAAGTATTTAGCTTATACCATCCATTTTAAGATTGTTTAAACCAGGAAATATTAGGAGCACCTCAAAATATGCTCTTTAACCCACATCACTTAATTATAATAATTGCCAAAATAAATATGAAGTTTTTTATGCCCCTTTATTTATCCTAAATTTATTTATTCAAAAACATTTATTAAAACCCTTCTTTAAAACATATTTAGAGGATCATGCCTTTCACATTGATCCCTTGGTTGCCTTAAGCATTGCTGAATTGACCATGGCTATGGAAAATAAAGCTTAAATTTGCCTGAGTGAAAGTAGCCATTTCCCTCTAAAGGCTATCAGATTTTTAGGTTGGCTTTGAACAGTGGGTGACAGAGTACTCTTTCTAAGATATGGTGAGTAGCCAGGAGAGCAACTTTGCCCTGACAGAAATTACGTGTTTTCTTAATTAAATAATCATCCATACACATAAAAACCGGAAAGCATATTGTCATCAATAGAAACATCGACTCTGCCATCCACAGGGAACTTTCTTTTACATTATTGATAACTTGGCTTTTTTGAGGACTGTCAATTCATTTCAGTATGAGAATAGAGTCTCCACAGGGTTTCAACCACTAATGTATCAATGAATGAGTGTTAGAAGAAAATAATAAACTTTAAAACATGACAGCATTTATAAGTCTTCAGGCCCTAAAAGAGTGAGACCAAGTGATAAACACTTCTCTCACATTTCATTGCATATCATATACATTTTCTCTAAAAGCTTCATTAAGATATAATTAACATACCATACGATTCACCCATTTAAAATGTACCAGTCAATAGTTTTTAGTATATTTACAGATATGCATAACCACTACTGCAATCAATTTTAGGATATTTTTGTTACTCAAAAAGAAAATCCATACCATTTAGCTATCACCACCCTATTCCCCATGCCCCAGTTCCCTCCAGCCCTGGCAACCACCAGTCTTCCTGTCTCTGTAGATTTGCCAATTGTGGGCAATTCATATAATGGAACCATAAAATATGTGGTCTTTTGTGATGAGTTCTTTAGCTTAGCGTAAAGTTTTCAAGCTTCTGGGTAATCATCCCATGCCCAGAATCTAATCACAAAATGACCTAGTCACATCTCATGAGCAGAATCTAGTGACATGGCACTGAACCTTGACTGTGCTTCAAACATACCTGTGTGGCTTTTAAAAAATGTAAGTGCCCGGGTCCAGCCCAGATATAGTGAGTCAGAGTCCCTGGAGATGGGTAATAGGCATGAGCTTCTTAAACTTGAAAAGCTGCAGACTTCTCCCCTGGGAGTGATCTTTGTAATTTCGTAAGCATAATGTAAGCAGGAGTTTCAGAATCAGCCTCACATGTAGTAACTAACAGCTTAAACGTGCAATTCCAAGAACACTGAAAGAACCCTGGGTTTCCAAGTCCTTTGCCTCCCTCACCTTGAGAGAGATTTGAGAGTCTCCACATCAGTGACTATTCTGTGCCAAAGTCTCCTAGCTAAAATTCAACAGTTACAGGCAATGTAACCGATTAATAGTTTTTAGCTTTATAATCCTCAGATAATTTACTACATTATCAAAAGCCATGAGTAAAGTACTGAGGGGAACTTGGATGGGACTGTTTTAAGTTTAGTATTGCACAGAAGTTCACATGATATCCAGAGAACTGTGGGAAACATGGTATTTTAGAAATTTTATCAAGGAGTAGAAAGCCTCCAATGAGAGGATTTGGAGCATCCCCAAAGCAGATTTGTTTCGCTATTTCGCCTTGGGCTGGCCAAACTCCCTGCTTAGTATGGAGGAAGCAAATGCAAATTTAATAGTATTAATTTCCCAGAGGCAAAAATGGAGAAACTGAAATTCAGTGATGGAGGACCAGGTCAGGTGTCCTCTTTGTGTGGAGGTTTTGAGATTTGACAGAGGCTGTTTATTTCTGACACAGAAATGGTGGGTTAAAAGGTTAAAAATTCTATCAATCAGCTAAATTTGTGTGAACCCAATCTGCTTGTTATTTTTTTTTTCCCATCTGAATTGATCTGCTATTTTAGTATTATGCTGGTACAGGTTGAATTACCAGTCAATTTAAGGCCATTGTGTCTAACAACTAGTCAGTTCAATGAAAAAAAATCTATTGAACTTGTCATTCTGTGACAGGAAACATAAAGGCCCTCCAATTAAATGTAACTTTAAGTGCATGTGTTGTCATTTTATAGCCAGCCAGACCTTGCTGATCTCAACTATTGAAACACACAGAGTAAATTTTCCATTTTGGGGAAAATGTCTTTCCTATCAGCTCTGAATTAGCTACCCACCCCCTATTATTTCATTAAATTGCACAAGAACGTTTTTTGTAAAAGTCTCTAGCAATGCATCCTGTATTGCACTCCAGGAAGGCACTACCCAAAATCACTTCCTTGCTAGTGACTTTTGGCGTTCTCTGGTTGTCTATCTGGTTAATCAATTTCAAAATCATATTTAAAAAACAGTCTTGTTTTACTTTCCAGTGTTTACCATGATCTTCATCTAGTTCATTGTGAATGATTGTGGCTCTGCACAATAAGAATAATAATTAATAAGATGTACAGTGAAGTTTTTATGCAAGGCAGGTCAACATGTGTTTATGGCAACTAGAGTCTTTAAGTTATGTATAGTACACTTCTGCAGGGTACCTGTTTAAAGAAATATACTCTAAAGGTTCTTCTATCATTGTTTGGTATTCAAAGATTTGAAAGTTATATAAAAATCAGATAAAATAATTTAAAAACCCTTATATTTTCCAAAGTAGGCTTTTTAGTACAGATACTTAGCAATTATTTTTTAGGGAAAAAAGCCATATATAATATATTAGGGCAAAAATATTCTATTGAAGCTTTAGCTCAGACATGGAGATTTGGCAATATTTTCCTTTGTTTTGTTTCATTTTGTTTTACATTTTATATTGAATGCTTTTATTTCCTACACTCACTGGAAACAAGATTCAGGATTTCTTCCATCCTCCTTGAAAAGAAAACATTGCTCAAATGCTCACTGGATATTATAAGAATCACAACATGCTAATTTGAAAGACTGGCTTCTTTTAATTTTATTAAGCCCAGCTCTGTACTTGTTGGTAAAACATAATAA
Source organism: Propithecus perrieri (assembly GCA_963574695.1). NCBI lineage: Eukaryota > Metazoa > Chordata > Mammalia > Primates > Indriidae > Propithecus > Propithecus perrieri. The sequence goes on from CAUYRB010038123.1 coordinate 39,783, forward strand.
CCAAATGTTTGAAATTATTAGAGGATCCATAGTCACTGGCTATTAAAGTAGTATGCATGAGGGGTGATATATATATACAAGGTGTATGTATAATGTTTTGAATCTAAAATCCAACCTTTACTTTAGTCAAGGAAAAAAATAGATTTCTCTCTTGTTTTTAATTTTTTTCAGTGACAGCTCAGTTATAAATAAATAAGATAATGTGGAGATTACATAATAATTTATTGGATAAAGAATTTTTCTTTGCTTTGGGCCTTCATAGTCAGACTCCTCTGCTAACTGAAAGGTGTTCTCAAAGATAAACAAACTGAAATGCCATGCATGATTTAAAAAAAAGTTGAGGTATTTGCATATTTCATCTATGGTTTTGCCTGATAAGTGTGAACAGTCTTTATCTGGTTTACCAATACATTAATTTGCCTAATTTAAAATAAAAATTCCAATAAGTATCTTGAATGGTGTATGAGTGCCCTTTTTTTTTTTTTTTTTGCTTTCTGTTTTTTTTTTTTTCTTTTATTTCAGCATATTATGGGGGTACAGATGTTTAGGTTATGTGTGTTGCCCTTGGTCCCCCTTTTATTTATGTAATTATATCAGTTGTTTGTTTTGTTTGAGCTGTAGTGATGAGGCCAACATGTACTTTGAAAAGGAGAAAATCACTAACTTTTGACTGAGAACTAAAAAACTTTGGGATATATTGAAGAGATCTCTTTCTCTTCAGTCTCTATTAAGTAATAGCACAAATAGGTTCTTAGAATTAATTTCTAATTTGATTTGGAAGTGAATGAGGTTATATGTATCTTATCATTTTAATTATCTTATTAATTATAGTTAGCATTTGTGAATTGGGATTCCCTGTGTCAAAATTCTATAGATATAGTCTATTAAACTGTGTTCTCATTGTATGTTCATTTTTAAAATTACTAGTCATTCCCAACACTTACAAGTTCAAGTATGTCCTGTAAAATTTCATATTGTGGCTTCTCCTGAAAAATTAAAAGATTTCAGAAACTGGCTTTGTTTGTCTACATAAAAAGAATTGATTAGACCTGGGTAGCAGCTGCCAGATTTAGAAATGAGATAATTTCTCCAATTTGCAATAATTTTTTCACTTCCTTTTGATCCTACTGAACTGAGACTGAGAATTATTTCCATTTATTTTCCTGCAGCCAAAGAAAGACAAAAATGATGGAGTTTTTAATCTAAGAATGTATTTATGAGGATGATATTCAACTTCTTTGAACAGATGCAAATCCAAAGACAGTGGTCTAATCCATAGTGGCCTCCCCTCCTTCAGGGTGGAATGAGAGAGAGGTCAGGAGAGCATCAGAGAAGTCCTATCCCATGTTGAAGGAGCAACTGACTTAACCCCTGTCTCTTTACTGGAGACTTGTGAATGGGCATTTTAGTTCCTTGTGGCTTTTGTAAATGTCTCTGGATGTCCCAGAGTCTTTTTGAGACTAACCTTAAGGACACTTTACACATAAAGGACATGGTAATTTAAATATATTTTTTGACATGAATTTTGTTCAATCGTTTTATTTTGAATAAATGTAGTGTACAATTTTGGAGCATAAGCCCTGGGATCAAATTGATTGAATTTAGTAGCCTAGATTCACTAATAGGTACCTCTGTAGACCCTGAATATGATGCTTAATCTTTCTGGATCTCAGTTTCCTTCTGTGTAAAACAAATGTGTTAGAGTAGGAGACTAGGAGACAGGGCTTTTTCTCTGTTTGTCTTTGCAGTTTGGTGGAGTTCCATCATTTTGCTATTTGCTCCCTTTCTCTTCCTGCTTGGTGTGATTGTTTTATATGACCTGTGAGTTTTACACTGTCTTGTGTTTTTTTATGATGGCTAATATCCACCTTTTTGTTTCTATTTTTAGAGCTCCTTTGAATATTTCTTGTAGGGCCAGTCTAGTGGTGATGAATTTTCTTAGAATTTACTTGTATGTTAAATACTTTATTTCTCCTTTGTTTATGAATTTTAATACAGCTGGACACAAAATTCTTCACTGGAATTTTTTTTTTCTTTCAACACTTTGAAAATCCCTTCATATTCTCTCTGGCTGGTAAGTTTTCTGCTGAGAAGTCCAGTGTTAGTTTGGTGGTATTTCCTTTATAGGTGACTAGATAGATTCTTTTCTCTTGCTGATTTTAAAATTGTTTCCTTCACATTGACTTTAGACAGTCTGATAACAACATAATATGGTGAATTTTTTCTAACGTATTTGTCTGGGGATCATTTTGTTTCCTGCATCCTGATGTCTACATTTTTTACTATACTTGGGAAATTTTCATCAATTATTTTCTTAAATAGATATTCTAAACTTTTGAATTTTTCTTCCCCATCTGGAATACTGATAATTCATAAGTTTTATTTCTTTTATGCTGTCCTGTATGTCTCAAAGGACTTGTTCATTCTTTTTTAGTCTTTTTCCTTTATTTTTGTTTGACTAAATTAATTCAAAAGACCTGTGTTCATGTTGTGCTATTCTTTCTTCTGCTTCATCTAGTTTGCTGATGAAGCTTTCAAATGTATTTTATAATTTCTTCAATGAATCTTTCATTTCCAGAAGTTCTACTTCTGTTCTGTGTATGTGCTTTTTTTTTATCTTCTTGGTATTTTTTTTTTTCATATCTTGAGTTGATTTTCTGATTTCTTTGTATTGCTTCTCAGATTTCTCTTCCATCTCATTGAACTTTGTTAAAATCTATGTTTTGAATTTTTTATCTGGAATTTTGAGGATTTCTTTTTGGTTAGGATCTATTGCTAGAGAATTATTGTGTTCCTTTTAGTAAGTCATGATACCTTGCTTTTTCATACTTCCTGTATCTTTATGCTGATTTCTGTCCATCTGAATAAATGGTTGCTTCTTCTTATTTTTGAATTTACTTGCATTTGGTAGACTTTTTTTGAAGATGTGACTATGATGTATATGGGTAGGGACATTTGGCTTTGCTTCTGGGTGTGTTTAGTGGTGGAGACTCTGTGTGATTTCCTTTATTATAAATGGCCTTAGTGTGGTAGCTTTCTGAAATGCCTGTTGTAGTAGCAGTATACCAGGCAGGTTAGTGAGCTCATGGTCCTCCTGAGTAGCTGGAGTGGTGTAGGCAACGGTGGTAGCAGAAGCCATGAGAAGCTTTTATAATTTCTAAGTGCTGTGTACTTGTGACAGCAGATAACTGTAATGGGCTGTGTGGGCCAACCCCCAGTCCAGTAGGTGGTGCTTGCAGTTAAGAGCCAGCTGCAGTGGTAGCGGTAGGGTTTATGCCTGACCTCTGTTAACTGGGAGAAGTGCTTGGGTGTCCCACGTTGGGCTGTGAAACACTCAGAAACCTAAGTCCGGTGCTGTATCTCAAAGCTGGGTGGTATGAAACTGGGCAGCACTAGACTGGGAAAGCCTAACCCCCATGTGGTGGGTGCAAACACTGGCCCTGACGTGGCGGTAGAGCGGTCCTCAGGTCCCTGGCAAAATGCCAGGGGCAAAATGCTGTTGCATCAAGGTCTCAGCACAGGGGGGAGGTAGTCTCAATGCCACAGCCTAGTGATCAGGAGTGGGACATGCTTTCCTCTCAAACCCTAGACCCAGAGGAACTCACTCCCCTGACTCAACTGTGGCAACTTACTGGGTATTAAGTTATTCAATCATGTTTTGTTCTTGTCTGTAAAGCTTCCCTGGGCCATAGATGTCTCCATCCAGCTCAACACCATGACTCTTCAGCAACTCTCCTCCTACTCTGGTCCTGGTGTGGGGAGTCTCGTTCCAACACCTATAGCTGGAGCCTACACTACACTCATTTCTCAGTTCTGACTGTGGGAGTCCCTCTCTTGATCAAGCCCCAGATCTCTAAACTCTGGCCACAGTCTCCCTAGCCCCAATGGTTGCCACTGAAACTAGCTTCTAGGACCCTGTGCTATTTACTATGAGCTAGGATTCAGTATGCCATCCTCCTATAGGCATGCTGATCTGGGGGAGTGTATGAGACATTTCCTGGAGCATTTCCTTCTCACGGTCTCCTGGCTGCCCCCTCCTCCCCAAGTTATATTCAGGGCTTGGGAGCATCAAGGTGCTTTTCTGTGGCCTTAATTATACCGTTCCCCAGTGGGAAAATGGATAACAGAGGGACACTCACTCACCCTCTCCTGCACTGGTGATTCACTCCCAGTTTTCAGCCAGTTTTGGCCACACAGGCTGCCTGCCCTCCTACTCCTTCCCAGATTCTGGAGTTTCCTTTTACTTTTCTGCTGAACTCTTATATTTCTTCTTAGATAAATATTCAAAGTATGATGGTCTACACACTATTTCGGTTGTTGTAAGTGGATGAGACATGCTGTAAAAACCTCTAGTCAGCTATCCTGAAAAAATAATTACTCTGTCTTTTTGATAACAGCCATTCTAACTAGAATGAGGTGATATCTAATTGTGGTTTTGATTTGCATTTCTTTGATGATTAGCAATGTTGAGCATTTTTTAGTGTACATGTTGGTTATTTGTATGCCTTCTTTTGATAAGTCTATTAAGATCATTTGTCCATTTTTTAATTGGACTATTTGTTTTTTTGCTGTTGAGTTGTTTAAGTTCCTTATATATTTTGTGTATTATCCATTTGCCAAATAAATGGTTGCAAATATATTCTTCCATTCTGTAGGTTGTCTCTTCATTCTATTAATTGTTTTCTAGGTGAGTGAAGGATTTTTTGTTTGGTGTAATCCTATTTTTCTATTTTTGTTTTTGTTTCCTATACTTTTGAGGTCTTGTTTAAAAAATCCCAGCTCATCCCATTGTCATGAAACATTTCCCCTATATTTTCTTTTAATAGTATCATAGTTTTGGTATTACAGTTAAGCCTTTATTTCATTCCGAGTTGGTTTTTGTATATGATGAGAAATAAAAGTCTGGTCTTGTTCTTCTGCATGTGTATATCTAATTTTCTCTGTATCATTTATTGAAGAGATTGTCTTATTGCCAATGTGTGTTCTTGGTACATTTGTTCAAAATCAATTGGGTGTAGATGCTTCAATTTATTTCTGGGCTCTCTATTCTGTTCCATTGATCTGTGTGTCTATTTTTGGCAGTACTATGTGATGTGTCTATTTTTGACAGTACTATGCTGTTTTGGATTTTATAGCTTTGTAATATATTTTGAAGTCAGGTAATGTAATGCATCTAGCTTTACTTTGTTGTTGTTGTTCAGGATTGCTTTGCCTATTTGTGGTCTTTTGAGGTTCCAAACAAATTTTAGGATTGCTTTTTTATTTCTATGAAGAATGTAATTGATATTTTGATAAAGATTGAAGTGAATCTGTAGTATAGCCATTTTTATAATATTATCTTCCAGTTCATGAACATAGGATATCTTTCCATTTATTTGTGCTCTCTTTAATTTTTTTAATCAATGTTTTATAGTTTTCAGTATAAAGATCTTTTACCTCCTTGGTTAAGTTTACTTCTAGGTTTTTGTAGCTGTTGTAAATGAAATTTTTAAATTTCTTTTTCAAATAGATTAGCATATAGAAATGCTACTGATTTTTGTTTGTTGATTTTGTATCCTGTAGCTTTATTGAATTTGTTTACTAGTTCTAAAAATGTTTCAGTACTCTTTAGGGTTTTCTATATATAAGATCATGTCATCAGCAAACAGGGATAATTTGACTTCAGCCTATCCAACTTGGATGTCTTTTATTTATTTAATTTTTTTTTTTGTTGCCTAATTGCTCTGGCTGGGACTTGTATGTTGAATTGAAGTGGTGAAAGTGGGCATCCTCGTCTTGCTTCCTGATCAGAAAAGCTGAAAGCTTTTTCTCATTCAGAATAATGTTAACTGTGGGTCTGTCATATATGACCTTTATTCTGCTGAGGTACATACCCTCTATACCTAATTTGTTGAGAGTTTTCATCATGAAGCGATGTTGAATTTTGTTAAATATTTTTTTCTACATTGATTGACATGATCATATGGATTTTATCTCTCTTTCTGTCAACGTGGTGTATCACATTTACTGATGTGCATATGTTGAACATCCTTGCATCCCTAGTATGAAGCCCATTTTATTATAGTGAATGATCTTAATGTCTTGTCAAATTCAATTTGCTAGCATCTTATTGAGAATATTTGCATCTATGTTCATCATGGACATTTGTCTGTATTTTTGTGTATGTATGTGTGTGTACTCTTGTCTGGTTTGGGAATCAGGGTAATGCTGGCCTTGTAAAATGAATTTGGGATGAATCTGTAAAATCTTGAGGAGAGTTGGCATTATTTCTTCTTTAAGCGTTTGATAGAATTCAGCAGTGAAGCCATCAGGTCCTGAGCTTTAGTATGATGGAAGACTTTTTGTTACTGATTCAATTTCTTCACTTGTTATTGGGCTATGCAGATTTCCTATTTTTTCAAAATTTAATCTTTGTAGGTTGTATGTATACAGGAATTTATTCATTTTTTCTGTCATTTCAAATTTTTTGGCATATAGTTATTCATAATAGTCTCTTGCGATCCTTTGTATTTCTGTGGTATCAGTTATAATGTATCCTGTTTCATCTCTGATTTTATTTATTTGAGTTTTCTGTTTTTTTCTTTAGTCTAGCTAAAGGTTTATCAATTTTGTTTGTCTTTTCAAAAAACCAACTCTTATGTTTCATTATCCCAATAGTAGAGGTGGGAAAATTAAAGCTCAGAAAGTTTAAGTTGCCAGTTTAGATATAACAATGTTGAATCTCTGATTTCAGCCTACATCTGACTTTTTGGAGCCTCCATTTTAAATAACAATTTCATAATGCATGATTTATATATCTCATATCATAGTATATAGGTAATAACCAACTTATTATATAATTTATAATATAAAATACACTCTAAATTTGTACAGTATGAATCCATTTAGTAAGCTAATACCTATTTCCTGATAGAAATTAAAATCATAATGTAAAGAATATCCTATCCTATTGTTAGTACAGAGAAAGAAAAAATTCAAAATGAACACAAAATTAGCTGATTTTTTCTGTTTTTTCTTAGGTGACATAATCACTTAAGAAACTAGTGGCTAACTGGATATCCGATTCTCTTCAATAACTGTAGCCTGAGCTGTCTTCCCGTGGAGTTAATTTTTTTTTTAAGCAGCATTAAACACTTCTCAAATTGCATTCACCCAGATCTAACCTGCTTATGTGTTTTATTTTCCCGTAGAATAAACAGGATGCATGAGGCTTGCAGCACCCACTACTCCCACTGCAACAACCACCAATTTCAGTACCAATTTCTGAGTAGAGTTTCTCCCACAAAACCATTAGTCTCATAATATGGCAAACATTTTAATCTTGGCATTGTTTTTATGAACCATAGACCATAATAGAGATTTATCTGGGATAAAATTAAATACAAAGGAAATAAGGTAGAACCAAAAAAAAAGAACAAATCAGCTTTTTCAAAGTTTGAGTCAATCTATGCCAGTTTTCCAAGTGCAGGACCTGTGACCTTAAACTTATTTAGGATTAATCTCTCACCGTGAGTTTCATTGTAACAAAATTACTCTCATATCCTGGAAGGAGAAAATCCATATCTAACACAATTTTTCTCTTTTCTGTAAGGGGCAAACACATTGCCCTTTACAACAAAACACATTGTATTTTTTAAAAATTATGAAGTCTGCTATGGTGACCGCACCAATCATTATACTTTCCTGAGTGCTCTGTCTTCCTTTTACTGTTCATTTTTTTTCTTTTCTTTTTTTTTATTATTCCAGGGTATTGTGAGGGTACAAACATTATAGTTACACTTTATGTCTTTGCCTCACCTAAATGCGGGTTAAAGGCATGTCCTTCCCTCCCTTTAGTGCTCCCCATGTCTTTTAGTTACTGTTCATTTTTTGCATGCAAATCTCCATTCCATTCTTTTCTTTTCTTTGCCCCTCTACATTCCTGACACTTCATTGTTGAATTCGGTGGTGATCCTGTTTAGGAATACCACTGGTTTTAGTTTTTTTTTTTTTTTTTTTTCCCTGTTGCTTATAACAGGATGCCAGAAAGTGGATAATTTATAAAGAAAAGAAGATATTTCTTACAGCATGGAGGCTGGTAAGTCCCAGGTCAAGGGGTTGCATCTGGTAAGAGGCTTCTTGCTGGTGGGAACTCTGTAACATCCTGAAATGGCACAGGGCATCACATTACGAGAGGGCTGAACATGGAAATGTACTTACATACTTGCTCAGGTCTTTCTACCTTTTCTTGTACAGCCACCAGTTCCATTCCCATGACGTCCCATTAATCAATTAGCCATTAATCTATTAATTCATGAGTAGATTAATCCATTCATGAATGCAGAGCCCTCATGATCCAATCATCTCTTAAAGGTATTCAGCATTGCCACATTGAAGATTAAGGTTCCAGCATATGAAATTTGGGAGACACATTCAAACCAGAGCATCTCTTTTGCACTTTCTTACAGCAATGTGATCTACACTGTAGCTAGAATGTGGCCAGAATAAATTCATGACCATATCTGAAATTTTATGCTTCAGCAGGATGTTAACCCTTTTTTGATACTGAGTTCACTGGAATTACTTAAATCTATTAATTATTTTTTCAAGCAGAAGAGCCCTTCAACAGATTTCAACTAAATAATTGATTTTGTTTTCCCATTTTCTTTAATCTGAACATTGCTCTTAGTTCTTTCTTGGACTTCATAATCTTGTATATGAGTTTATACAAGATTATGTACAAATACACTTGTCTACTTTGAGTTTAAAAAAAAAATGTGAAGGACTTCTTCTAGAAGGGAACAAAATCCCAGAGGTGTTTTCATTTCATTAGCTTCTAGTAAGAAAGTATATTTGAAGACACCATGTTAATCTCTCTTCTTAAATTAATATTTTTTCAAGATCTACCTCCTTGTACCATTGTCCAGTAATTCAACCAATTCATAGCAATATTCCTCTATTTTTCAATACAGTAGGTGACGGGGAGAGAGACAGAGAGAAACCAAGTGCTTCTAAATTCCTCCACTGGATAATACAGTTGTTGAGCCCATAAATCACTGCAAGTCCAGAGCTTTTTCTGGATTTATAGAAGAACTCAGTCAGGCATCTTACTCACTGTCATAAAATAGTTTATTTCCCAAACTTTGAGCATTTTGAGTTCCATTTTTTAGATTATTAACTTTCTCTCTAAAAGTAAAGCAAATTGTGCCATTATCAGTATCTTTGACTCACATAATGGGGAGAAATCTTTTGTAGATAAGGTAGTATAGGATTAAGTCCTTACATTGTAGGTTCAAATTCTGGCACTCCTAGCTATGAGCTGTGGTGTCTATGAGAGGCACCAACTTGGATCTCCTTCAGGAAAAGTGGCAGATGCCATACTTCTCCTAAACTGCTTCTAGTTGGTGGTTGAGCATGACAGGGACACTGGTGCCTGCCCATTCCTGCTTGATACTAGACTACCCTCACAGACAATTTTGGCTGAGGGACACCCCATCAACCTGGTCAAGACTTTTTCAGAATGCCACACGGTCTGCAACTTTCCAACTTAATCTTCATTCACTCTTTTCTTTCACAGTTGCCGTCCCTGCACCCTGCTTTGAAGAATCTCCCTGTCCAATTCCACTCCTTCCTCCCCTATCTTTTACCTGCATCTCTCCCCAATAAATCTCTCAAACTTCTAATTCCATCTTGGCATCTGCTTATTCAAGAAACCAAACTGACACTCTAGCTATGTAAACTTCTTCAAATTCATTAGCCTCTCATTTATCAACACAGAAAGGGGTTGAAGATAATGATAGAATCTTTATAAAATTTTGAGTACCAAATGTGAAAAAGAATGCACACATACAGTGACAATAAAATGAATGCAAGATATCTCCTTTACAGCTACCACAGTCACTAGCTTCTTTTTCTGTTCTCTTCTTCCTCCTCGTCTTTCTTCTCCTTCTCCTACTATTCCACCTCTTCTTATTTTTCTTCTCTTTATCATCATCATATATAGAGGATATAAAGTTGTAAGAAACAGTGGAGTTTCAAATAGTACAATGTAGAGAAGAAAGGAGAATACTTGGGAAACACAAGTAGTTGTGCTTAATGATGAAAGTAGTAATGGTAAGTACCATTTATTGAACATTTACTGTAACGCAAATAATAGTGAGGTATTTAAAAGTATTATCATAATTTAATTTTCATAACTTCTTATATAGATATTATCTTCATTTTAGAAAGGGAGAGACACAATCAGATAAGTTCCTGATGAGCACACAGCTGTGAAATGCTAAGTCACAATTTGAATACATGTTTTGCTGACTTTGATGCATATGCCTTTTCTACATATATATGACTAATGATTGAGAAAAAAAGTAGACAAAAAGACAAATGGAGCAGAAAGGCAAAAGACATCAGAGAAGGGTAGAAGGAAGGAGAAAAATAGAAGAAAACAGATACGAATTTATTATAAATTGACCCAAAAGAAAAGGCCAGGGTGGGAGAAGGCAAGGAGAAAAAGGTTATCTGTGGCCAAAATTGTTTTATCTGGGTGATCATCTCAATTTTCCATTTTACATGGAAGTGAATTCTTGTTGAGTGTTTCTGTACCATTTCTTAAGTTTCAGGGAAATGATTAGGGCACTTGGTAGGAGCTAAATTGGTACCATCATTCCTTTCTCTCTCCAGACCTATAAATTATTGCTGCCTGGTATAGTCCTGAAGGAGGGTCAGGTGTATGACCATGACACAAAATGACTTCTTTACCAGCCATTATGGCTAAGAAAAAGGACCTTTGAAAAGAAAGATATTCAATTTATCAGATGTCAAAATATAGGAAACACATCCAACCTAAGGAGCTTAATATTTAGTAAGAATCAATGACCTCTGAATGAATTTTTGTTTAAGGATGCTTCAGAGCCAGTTTGAGCTAGGGGACAGTGCTAGGAAACAGCTTTTGAAAATAATAGCCTTTTAACATAAAGTGGCTGCTACATTACTGACATCTGTGTGTTTTCTACATGGATGCTTTTACGGTGCCTATATCAGCGGCTTTTAAAGTTCTTTCAAAGCAGAGCATCTTATACTGAAGACCAGGCTATAAATCATATAAAAGTATTAGTTGCTTCTGTTTTCCCCTGGCCTCCCTACATAATCTCTGAATCATGTACTCAGGATCCCTGGGATGTTGCATTATATGGTAGGAAACTACTGCCCTTAGTTACACCATCACAGAAGCTATGGATGGTGACCATGTGATTAACGGCTTAGGTCGTAAATCCCACATTTGAATAGGAATCCTGCCTTTCAAACTCTAAACCCCAAGGGAGAACATTGAGCCGGACTTTCAGATCTCAAAGGAAATATTTACGGACCAATGGTGGTAGCACTGGTTAAAACGGAGGGTTGGAAGTTTCCTCAATTCACACTGATCAGGTAAAGCATGAAATACATAAGTTAGTACTGGCTGCAGGCTCCTCTTTCCTGCTTATTGGGAATAATTCCAGGGAAGAATACAAGAGAGCAATAATTGATAAGATAAGAAATCTGATCAAGGTTGCTGTAGAGTTTTTTTGTGTATGTTTTGTTTTCTACATATACATATATCTTCCCATAAAAATGGATTCTTTTTGACCCTTAGTCATGTCTGGGGAGATTTCTAGAGTATTTCAACTTCCTAAGGGTTTGACACACCACCTCATTTATTTTCTTCTGCTCATTCATAAACAGCATCACCAATAAAATGTGACTCTGATGGCATTGGGCTAGCCTATATGGAAACCACTGTTCATCAAGTGAAGACAGGGTAATAAATGACAAAAGATAAACCATCCCCATCTTCTCACATTGGTGTGAGAAGACATTATTTTCATGTCTTTTTCCTCAACTTGATTGTGAGCCCCCAGATGGAGGTGTCATCTTTATATGTATCTATTTACTTATCTATCACCTTCCACCACCCCCCGCCTGACCTGGGATGTAAGTTCCAATGAAGATGGGAAGAACATCTTTTACTTGTTGATTTTGTTTTTCTTTCAGCTGCCAGTATGTTATGTGTAAATGCTCAATGAATAAATGATAAGGCACTGCTTCTGGAGCTGTTTTTTGTATTCCTTGTATTAATTTAGAAAATCAATTGCAGGAGGTACATCAATCATTTATTTTATCACATTTCTGCATACTCCTCTATAAAGCTATTATACTTTCTTTGTTTCTGAAAAGATTTTCTAATGTATTTTATTTTAATTGTACACATACAAAGTTAAACCTGACTACTTCTCCTTGTAGTATTCAGTGTTGTGTGATCCTTCCATGTTTAATTCATGTTGATGTTTTATAGACTATCAGCCAAGAGTTGAAATCTAAAGCACTGAGATCAAAAATTCCATAAAGAATATTATGACAGACTAGCAGTGGCAATGATGTTCATACACCATGAAAGTAATTTCATTACTTCTTCTCTAGGAAGGTTTTCTGCTGTTATCTTCATATTTGGATGACATGTAAAAATGGAATTTCTTCTCTTCCTCTCCCTCCTCCCAAGCCCCACAATCCTATAAATTTCTTTCAAATAGACACTAATCTCATTTTAATGGAGACCACGGATTGGAGTATTTAATAGCCTGCCCATCAGTGAAGGAGCCTCTGATATTTTTGACAAAGGCTAGATACAAAGGCATAATCTAAATCTCAGTGGAATTTTCCAGTTATCATACAGGACATCTGTTGCCCTATCTCTTTACTTTTCTGGATTTATACTGAGAATTTTGTTGTTGTTGTTTTATTTGTTTTGTTTTAACATAAATTAATAAATAAACAATGTATCCATTTTATTCCAGTGTCTTGCTAGCTGAATCAGAGGTGCAGAAATGCATGCTTTACTCTTTCATTGAAATTTCATTGTTTACTGGTTTACAAGCAAGTTACACTTTTTCTAATTGCATTCTTCCTAAGGGCTTTATTACCACAGTACATTTTGAATGAAGAGTGCCTGCTGCTTGCTAGTTATTCGCCTAAAAGTTGGTTGTAGCTCCTCTAATTAATAATAGTAGCAGGAAACATAGCTAAATGAGGTGGTGCCTGTTGATAGAGTTTAGGGCTTATGAGGTAAGGCAAATATTTCAGGTATCAAACAAATGCTTAGGAATGGAGATGCCATTCATTGGTGTGTTAATCAGTATAAACAGCTTTATTATTGTATCAGCCTCAGGATGAAACCAGCAATTTCACTAACTGCAAGATGCTGCCTTATCAGCTGCTAAGTACAAAAGATCAGTTGCACATAGGATTCTGCTTTTGGCTGCGACTCTGTCAATTTATTTGAATGAGGATTTAACACAATTATACATTCTCTTGTAAAATTATTTTACTAATGCTATTTAAGATTTACCTTAGTGTAGTTCAACTCAAGACTTTGTAATATGGTCAAAAAATGGAATTGGACATCAAACAGAATTATTGATGAATTTGTAAATATCTTTTTGGGAATTTTCATTTATTGCATTTTCTAGGATATAATGACTAAGTATCCTTGAGGAAGCTAAATTCACTTTCTTGAGACTTCTAATAAGATTGCTTATCTCCCCTTTTCGTTCTTTCTTTCTTTCTTTCTTTCTTTCTTTCTTTCTTTCTTTCTTTCGAGGAGAGACTGGTACAAAATTTTATCCTAAGTAACAAAGAAAAGAGGCTGAGAACTAGTCGTAGTCTAAATGTTAATGTCCACATTAGCTCCCAGAATAATTTTTTGTTCTTGTGAAATTCCTTTCAAAGAGAAAACATGCTTAGTTTTCACCAAACAATTCTATTTCTATGATAATTCCTTGGCTCTATGTATAAATTGGAGACTGAAAAACTGCTTGAGTGACAGGGGCTATTGCAAATTAGTGGGTAAATTTCAACAAAAATATTTCTTTGGTAGAAAACAGAATGAGCATTAAGCATAACAATAAGCTTGGCTTTCTGAGTTCTTCGTTTGAAATATATGAACAGATGGCATTTCTTAAAACATGATGGAAAAATAAATCAGCTTTTTATAATTATTTGTTCATTGGTTTCTTGGATTATGCTGCTGCTGTATCCCCCAAATCAGATCCAAACTCCATGCCAGCAGAGACCTGTCTGTCCGGTTCACCTTCTGGCGTTGCCTTAGGGCCTCATGGCACCTCATTCAGGGAAGGTGCTCAATGAACATGAATGAACGAATGATTGGCCTGGAAGTCATCATGTTAACTCCAAAGGGCTACCCAGTCTTCAGAGGTGCTGTGATTAGATCTATTAACGCCAGAGTCCATTGCATCCCTGGAGTGGTCTATCTTCCAGCTGTGGAACGGTGGTGGTGTCTCTTCTTTCTATGTCATAAGGATTCCATGATATTGCCAAAATTATCTTGAAAAAAATCTTAGTAATTGACTTACTTTTCTAATGTCTGTGGAATTTATAAAGAATAATTTTTTCTGCCCATAGTCGCTAGTGATTGTAACAACTCTGTGAAGTAAGTAGTATGGTAGGCTCTTACAAGCATTCCACTCTCTGGTTCTCAGTGCTCTCATATACAAAATGAGGTGTTGGCTAATAGGATTTCTAAGATTCCTTCTAGCTGTAATATTCTATTATTCTATTCTTGGAACTTGATAACTTCTGTTTTACCTCCGGTATACTTGTAAAGGAGTAGACAAACAAATAGAGATTAAAAAGATCAGCTATATAAGTTAAGGACATCTAAATTTCTTAAGTGTGTGAAGAAAAAATAGGTGAGTAGATACATACAGGAGAAAGAACAGATTATCTTCCTTATTGCTTGTTTAAGTTGTTTTATCACAAAATCTGTCATTGGGGGAAATGAATGAGTAAAAATAAAAACCTATTTGTTCCCAGAGCTGGAGACTATTACAGCGATTACCTAAATAATTCTTTTCTCATATGGTCATTGATTGTCTAGTAGATAGTTAGATTGCTTTCTTTCAGAAAGTAAACAAAGAAACAACAAAACTTGAAAACTTTTTTTTAAGTATCTTTGACATTTATTTTTTGGGCAAATAGCTTTTTTCAGTTTTCACTGGTGCTTGGAATAGTTATCAGGTAAACCAGGGACTTAGCAGAAATATTCCTGCTTGATCAAAATTTAAATTACATTTTTCTTTAAAACAACAATTTATTAAAGTGATACATATTTCCTGTGAGCATTCAGAAAGTAGAGATCATCAAGAAAAATATAAATAAAATAATTTGTTATTCCATCTTCTAGACATAAATAACATCATTTCAAACATAATTCTCTGGGATATATTGTTATTTAATAAAGATGAGACATTATTATATTTCTATATATGTATTTTCATAACTTACTTGTTCCCTAACTGAATTATAAATTTTTATATAATTATATATCTTTTCAATAAGTCATTTTTATTGGCTAGGAAGGTTGGACCTACCAAAAATTTATTACAATTACTTTCCATTTTTGGAACATAGTTGATTATAATTTACTATACATGTTAATGATTTCTTACTAAGATTAATCCAATAAATACATACTAAGTCCCTCCTATCTGCTAGACACTCTGCAAGATGATTGATATAGGTTTTTTGATGAGATTGATATTGTCTTTTATAGTAGATTGCACACTCTGTGGGAGTATGACAACAAAAACCAATTAAGAGAGAGCTTAATAAAATAATTCACAGTTGTGGTAGTTACTCAGAAGGAGCTATTACAAGCATTTGGGATAGACTCTACCTGATAGAAGACAACAGTAGGCTGTGGGGACTAGTTCAGATAGTGTCATCAGTAATTATATCACTGAATTATTCAAATCAGTAAAGAAAGGAATTTTGTTTTCAATAAATAGTAGTGGGCCAGTAATGAACATTAAAATAAATTGCTGATATATTAAAGAGTTAAATAGGGGGAAATATACGAACAGACCCAGGAAGAAATTATAGGTTAGTAGTTTTCTGTGAGGGAAGGAGAGTCTAGAAATAAAAGCAATAGAAGTTACAAATGTAGATATAAATATATTTTTCTATCTAAAACTTTTTAATCTGTAAAATAAAAGTTCCAAAATAGAATATTTTCAATAAATGGTAAGTGGTTGTTATTCGACATTTACAAGGGCTCTTATAATTTAATAATAAAAAGTTTTTTCTTCAATAGAAAAAGCTCAATGATGACAAAAATATATTAACCAAAGAAAGGCAAATTGTCAATGAATTCAGGGCTAATATTGACATCACTAACTTTATCTTTCAAATGTATATCAAGACGATAAAAAATACAAATAAGAATGATATGCAATGTTGGCAAAGTTGCAATGAAACAAATGCTCTTAAATCTGCTGGCAGGATTATAAATTTGTACAAATTTTTCAGAAAGGCAATTTGTCAATCTATATGAAAAGTCACAAAATATTTATATCTTTGACTTTGGAAACAGTCAGTCATTTAGTCAATGAATACTCTACACATCAAAAACGAGTAAGAAAGTGAGTAAATAAATATAGCAAAATATTAACAGTAGATATCTTGAATGTCAGGATAATAGATGGTATTTATTTTTCCCTTAAGCATTTCTATATAATTAAAGTTTCTTTAATAAGCATATACATTTTTTGATAATTAGAAACATAGAAAGTAATGTGAAGCTCAGTGAAATTTCTCATGGTTCCAAAATTACTTAAATATAATAAACCCATATATAAATCTTGATTTTGCCTGTTATATCTGGAAACATTTCCATAACCATGGAAGAATTTAAAAAACTATCCAAGAAGTGCTTTTTATACCCTGAAACAAAACAAAACAAATCTCCACACACACATAATTAAATAAGGAAAGATCACAGAACAAGGCAACTTCATAAAGCCTCCATATTTTCTATTCATTTATTAAAAGAAAGAAAGTTTTACATAGTTGTCAAATACCAGCTACGGCATTTACTAGAGGATTTATCTTTGGGCCTTTATGTTGAACTTGAAAATTCTTGTCTGATAAACTAGAATTTCTGGCTATTCTTTCTTATTTGTAATTTTGCATGTTGCAGTCAGTGAGCATTAATAAAAAATGTTTTCCTTTAAGCAGTACATTTTACTTTTGTACCATCTTTCTCCTCGAAGTTCAGAAGTAAAATTATCCAATTTTCTCTTTTTCATCATGAAAATAATGAAATTATCCTTTTTCACTTTACCTGCTCAACTTTTCTTATAACTTCACTAGAATTCATCTTGTGTCATAAAAAATAGAATAGAGAATGTCTTTGTAAATTTGAGAACAAGGAATATAAAGGAAAAAGGAATATATATATGTGTATATAATAATTTCGAACAATTATATGCTGTGAGTTAAGTTAACTCTAACCCCATCAAAAACTACAGTAATTTTAAGTAACGTGATGAATCTATGTTATTTTATACTGTTTTAATGCATATGTGCATATGCTCAGGCAAAACATTTCAGAGTACAAAGTCTGAACTCTCATGAAAATATTGAAACTGGCAGATGATATCTCCTATAATTTCCCTTTTCTGTTCTTTTCCCAGAGTTATCTTTCTTTTTAGATGGCTCCTTTGACCACTCAGGGCCATCTAAAAATATTAATAGTAAAGATAATGTATAAGAATTGTTCTATTAATTATACTGCTAATCACAACCTTTTTGGTGTAAGAGATTTAAGTCCTCTCTGGCTGGCTCAAATAAGAGAAATGAATCGGCTCTAAGGATATGGAGACATCACTAAACAAAGTATATACAGTTAAGATTCATACAAATTATAGCTGAAATCTTATAAGCTATTGGTAACCAAGGCAGACAGACTTCCTATGTCTCTTTCACTTGTTTTAGGACCTCCCCCTCTTACTTTTGTTCCATTTTCCGTATATGGAGATTGACTTCTTCTACTTAGTAATCCAAATGCATGGAGATCTTAGAGTCTACATAGTCTTTCAATTCATGTACCTTTTAATCACTGAGTACAGTTGAGATATATCTAATTTTTTGAGAAAGATACTTTTACTGATTGCCGATTAGACAATGGATTGCCTGGTTTTGGATAAAATGTTCAGTACTGGACCAATCAGCTATGTCTAGGGTATGAGATCCTATAGTTATGTTAGACCTCCCGTTTCAGGAACTACAGGAAGAGCAGGGCATCTATAATATCACAATGACACATAGAAGTATTAGGAATATTTCTGATGAAAAAATAAATAGATAGATGGTTTTAGGAAGATAAGTGTTTTTACAGCCCTTCAATCACATATATTATTTTATATACAAGGTCAGTGTGTATCCTAAGGAAAATATTAATATTAATAATGTCTTTAGGATTTTTGCCTGACCTCCTCATACCTTTAAATCAGCTTCATTTATTTCCTAAGCTCAGTTCCTTTTATTTTCATTAATAAAATATAGGTAATTAAAATCAATTGCCTACAACCTTCCTTGCTCAGTCCCCAGTCCTATTTCCCTTCTGTCTTTACTTCTTGTTTGGCTTCTGGCCCTTAAATTTCTTGGGTCAATATCATTGCAGTTGGCCAGCAGACTGATCTTAGTCTCTTTGGCTGGGTCCTGAGCACCCTCTAAGAACCTGCTCCTCTTCTTTAGGTGCCTTAAGTAGAGTAACTAGCCTTAGCTCAGTTCTGCAACCGAAATTCCAGAGCTAGTTCCTTTGTAAGAGTCTTGGTTCTTTTCAAGGTCTTCTTTAGATATTTAGTGGCCTTGGGTGACACTACAGTTTCATTCTAGGAGTTAATAGAAGCTTTTTACTGTCAGAAGAAGAAGTTTCTTATAACTTTATTGATGATGTTTAAAAAGTAGCAAATATTGTTTTCAGATTTATTTTCTGGCACATATGAATGAAAACCAAATCAGCATTTAGACAGGTGGGAAGAAAATGGGACTATTAAAGTGAAAAAGTGACAAAGTTCTAGGTCAAGAAAATCATCTGGTTGGAAGGTCATCTTAAGTAGAATGACATCTTTACAGGCTAATGACATCACTTGTACATATAAATTACTCATGTTCATATTTTTGACATTTTATCTTGACTAGTTTTGAGACTTATATGAAACTATGGTTTGGTAAGCAGAGAAATCACTCACTTCAAGAATGCTTGCAGGCTCCTTTATAAATTCACCATTAGTCTTTCTATCCAAGGAGCACATAAGAATAAATCTGAGTCTCTTAATGGCAACATCAAAGTGCTGATGCTCTGCCTTTCCTGCCCAAGATCTATGCTCTGACACAGGGTATTGTGCCTCATCCTAACCCTGGCACAGTGAGCAGTTATTCAGTTTGTACAGCAGCCTGAATTAATCACTTTATCAACCTTCAATGTCAGAGTTATGAACAGAATAGCTTAAGGAAGTTTCAGTCTTCAGCCATCCTTGTATAAAATTACTTAAACTGGATTCAGAGGGCAAAATGTCAGTTCTGATGTCAGCAATGGAGATGTATTAATGTATTATAGTTCTTTTCCTCCTTACAACTACACCAGGAACTTTGCTAAATTGTGTTGCATATGATTAGTAACACTCTGATGTGTTGAGATTGACTGTGAGTTATCTCAAGTAATTTATTACAAATGAGATTTAAAATAGTAAAATTTGGTAAATATGTATTTTTTAAATAGAGTGAATTAAAGGTTAACATTTTAATAATTTCACTTGCATTTTTTGCATTCAGATATGCTCACTTGACTAAAAGAGAAAAAAAGGTTGGAGGCTAAAATTAATGGGCTAGAAATTAAGCATGGCCCTATGTACCTTCTCTCTGGAGTCAAGTTATGCATCTATTGCATGTGTTTCGGGGAAGGTAAAAATGTTACACTAGATGATCCTCTACGAAATGCCAAGTTTCTTAGAGGAAATCTGCTACCTTTTTGTACCTCCGTAACACTCCTATTCTGTATTTAAGAGGCTACTAAGAACAAATAAACAACAACAATAGCAACAAAATGCTTTAAGCCCCTGTGAAAATTTAAAACAAAATGTAAATCAGTAAAGAAAAATCAATCTACAATCTAATCCTATATTTTCCCCTTGGGTGGATGGGAAGATGATATAATCTCTTTTCATAGTAAGATAAGAAAGTAAGTTAATTAATTCACATGAAAAATGGAGAATTCCCTGTTTTGTTTTGGCCCCTAATCTGGTGTCTTTATTATTATTGTTATTGGTTATTTCACCTTAATGGCATAAAATCTCTCATTTATCAATAATATGTTTGCATTAAATTGCTTCTAAAAAGTTATTAATGAGTTATGTTCTCATTAAAAACTCCACAACTTTTATTATTGATATGTCCAATTTCTTTCTGTCATACTGGTGAATCCAAAGTTAGGTATTATTATTTTCCAGATTTCTACTTTATAAATGTACTTACTCTCATTAGACAAAACTGAATATTATTGTATAGAGTGAACAAGAATTTTTAAAATATGGTCAAAACGGGGCTATAGCCATGACGGCTACCTCAAATTAGGTGATTTTAGCAAACACTACAAAATAGCAGATATTAATGACTGACACTTTCCCAATGCTGACTTAGGTAAAAGCAACATATAGCTAAAAACTGTGTGATTTTCTTTCTTCTTTTTTTAACAAGAATGTTAGAAATTGAAATTTCCCCTTTAAAACTGCAAAACAAGAAGTCATTAAACTCAACATTTCAGGTCAAGTTTGACATGGTGTCTAGACAGAGAAAGTAGAGAATTGGTAGGTTTTAAGTTTGGGTGCTTTTCTTCTTTTCTCACAAAGGCCATGCATGCCAGGTAAGTAATAAACCTTAAGTCCAATTAAAAACACCATCAATGAATAGGGTATTCTCAAGAAATGTAGAAAGATTAGCTAAATTGAGTAACTGCATTATTGTCCACAGATGTCTCTTGAAAACTTAGTAAAATCCTCCACATTGTTAGGGAAATCAGCTATACTGAACATTAGTGTGATTAGTTGGGAGTCCTTTGTGATCCAGTTTTTGTAAAGATTTTGGGTGATAACATAAATTATTAGGAAGCTTGATATCCATTTCTTAAGGCTTTCCAGGAAGGGAAAACCTGCTTTCCATAAATAATAATATTTTATACTGATATTTTATACTGACTACCATCTCTCATGTAATGGGTTAAGTTAACTTACTTCTTTCTGTGTTCAGAGGAGTAGAGAACAGATGGTTACATTTTGGTTGCAAGGATAAATCATGATGCATGACCTAGTATTGCCAGTTTTCACAAATACTGCATAGTATTTTTAAGGAATTTAAAATATCCAGAGAAATTTTCTAATTTTTAATTGCTTAAAATACTCACCAAAATACAATGTATGTCAGTATTTTTGCAAAAAATTAATGGGCGTTATAATTGAAAACAAACAACTGGAACTTTAAAAAAATGATTAGAAATAATCACATTAAATGCAACGATCAGATTTTCCAATCTTTGTAGGCTAGGGTTGATATATATTTAAAAATCATGGGGAGCTAACTAACTCTAGACATAAAATACACACACACATGGAGAACAAAACAAAAGGTTTATGGAAATATATTAACCCACGCTGTGTGATAATTTTATTGCCTTCTGTTAAAAAATACTTTTCATAACCTACTAAATTATTTTCACAACACATAATGGATGCTACCTACAGTCAGAAAAAAAAACTTAGAAAGGGAGGAGATGTGGACATTAATACTTACAAAATAGCATTGCACGTGCTAAGAGAGAAATGTACAAAGTACAAGGAAGAGCAGAGGGAAGTATTTTTAGTCAGGGTGGAAATGTCAGGAAGATCTACCAGAAAAGATGACATGTGCTGAGTTTCAATATATAAATAAGAATCAACAATATCAGGGGTAAGAATGTGGATAAGTGAAGAAAAAGGATGGAACAAGTCTGACAGTAGAGAAAAGATGATAATTGAGCAGCATCTTGAAGACTGAACAGCTTTTCTGAAAGCCAGTGGTTCTAGATTATAAAATGTCTCATACATCCTGCTGGGGAGCTTGGTCTTCATTTCCTAACAAATGGAAAGATGTAGGACATATATAATGATCACGACTGTGGCCTTTGGGGTCAATCTGCCTAGATCAAAACCCTGGCTTTACTCCCTACTAGTTATGGAGTCTTAAACAAGGTACTTGCTCCTTTTCAGTATTCTCATGTGTAAGTGGGGACAACAATAGCATTTACCTTACAGAATTGTTCTGCCAATTAGATGGGTTAGTGAATTTAAAAATTTGTTTTGGTGAGTGTTTTTCCATCCTTGTGATACCTCACTTCGATGGAAGCAGAGTGCACTGTATGCGGGAAGGACAAGCTTGTGGCCCTGGCTTCGGCAAGGAAAATGCATTACATGTAACCAAAATGTTTGTACCCCCATAATATCCTGAATTAAAAAACAAAGTAAAAAAAAATTGTTTTGGTCCATAAAAAGCCATGATTAACATTAGTTGATCTTTATCTTTTTATTATAGGAGGATGCTATGAAAGGGAGTGAAAGAAGATGGGGAATTATTACTGGCTAGTTTGTAATGTCTGTATAAATTAGGATTGGCAAACTGTGGCCTGGGGGCTGGTAGTAGTGACCTTGTTTACCACTGCTTCTAGTGATCCACTGGGGAATTTGTGCTTCCCTAATGTGCAACTCTGAGCTGTGCCTGCCTAGAGAGTCTTGTTTCCTGAGTGAGAACACCTGTACAAGGGAATGTGGCAAGTACCTCATTAAACTTTATGCTCTGGCTGTTTCCGGGTTATGTTAGCTTATTTGTGCCAGGAGACCAGCAAACAAGGAAATGCACCATCCCGGCAGCTGTTACTGACCCTGTTCATACTGTGTGCTATGATACAATAAGGACAGGGAAAAACATGTTTGGCACACAGGGGATTACCAGAGTACTTCTTGGTACTTCCTTTCCCAATTTCGATGATAAATGGACAGATGCAGCAGTCGCAATTTAAGGATGTTGTGGTGGTTGGGGGCTTAAATCTCTCAGCAGTGCTGTGGTGGGTAGAACGTTGGCCCCCAAGAAGATAACATACCCGGATCCTTGTGAATGTGATTATGATAAAACACCAGTATCATGAACATATTGCCTTACAGAGCAAAAACAACTCTTGAGGTAGTTAAGGTTACTAATTGGTTGAATTTAAAATAGAAATCTTATTCTGGACTATATAAGCAGGTCCACTGTAATCACACGAACCCTTGAAAGTAGAAAAAAGAAGAGGATGAGTATTTGTCACATCAGGTGGCACAACTGAATGTCAGCCTTGGCAGTGACTAGCTCTGAGATCTTGGGCAGGCCACTAAAATGCTCTGAGCATGTGTCCTCATCTGCAAAATACAAAATATAAATCTGCAAAAATATTTCTGTGAGAAGTACATTAAACATAATAATTTATGAAAAGGGGGCATACACAAGGTACTCAGGAAATGTTAATTTCCATCTCTAATGTACTGAATGCTAGTACATGTAAACAACTATGATAGACAATACAGAGTGCACATAAAATATATAAGGTTTGACTTTTTAAGGAAGTTAAAATCTAATTAGGGATAGATTATATCTCTACATACACAAACATATGTATATATATTTTGATATTGTGTGTATATATATATGTACATGTGATAGGCAGATAAGACATTTTAGAATAGTCACCTAGGACTTTGCACAGTTTTGCTTCTAGTTGAGATTCATATTGTAATTAGATCCAATATTATAACCTTATCGTAACTCCTTTTATTACCATTCCTTTGCTTCCTGTGTTTGGCCTCCTTAGTATCAAAGTTTTATGAGCTGAAGAAGTGTGCACCCTCTCTTCTTAGCATTGCCTTCACTGCAGTTGCACTGTATGTAATGAATATATCTAGATAGGAGTGTTTGTGTTCCCAGCATGTTGTTCCCTTTCTGCACCTGCTCCTCTGTATCTCTTCATTCCCCAACACAAATAATTTCCCCTATAGTGACTGTTTCCAGAATGAACCAAACACAGCCAGCCAAATGAATCCACTCAAGATGAATAGAAAATCGAAGATTTGGGATGGGAAATTGCTTCACCGAGATCAACTCATTTGCATGGACACGGGGGTCCAACGGAGCCCTGAACACTGGGTCCCCCAAATGCAGCATGATTATACCACTGCTGGGCTGCACAGCGCTGATGCTTACATGTGAGTGTGGCAAGATTTGCAGTCAGTCCTTCTTGGAAGGTTTCCTTTCTCAACTCTCCTTGGATGTCCGTCAAGCTGCCAATCTAAGTTATATATTAATGCTGCAGCAGAGACGCTACATGCGATTTTGAGTTCTACTTGCTATGGCAGTGAGGGCCGCCTGCAAATATTTTGCCTGGCTCCAGATCCAGCTCCAAAGGAATTTCAATTTCCAGGCACAAAACCAAAGTCAGAATACTAAGCAGGAATCATGATGATGTTGCAGACATCTCACCTGAGCAAAGAAAAAGTGACTCACTATTTAATGATTGTATACAGGTGGTAGTAAGGGCTGTCCTTAGCCCAGCCAGGAGAGACATTTTCATTTTAGCAATGAACTTTTGAAGCTAACAACTGCCACAGGGGTTAACTCTAGTGTTTTTTGGCATTGGGAAAGACCAGTATTTAAGGAAGATATTATGACAACCTCCTTTTTAGAGAGTTATCTTTGATTAAACCTTTAAAACCTTACAGGAGCTCCTATAAACTAAGCTTTCATTTAAAGAAAAAAGCACAAAACAAACAAAAAGATGTTTTAAGATGGAGGTCAGAAATGCCGATAAGTGTCTTATACAATAATGCGCATGTACAATTACTCACAGATATTGGTTAATAATTTCTTGGCTTGGATACAGACTAAGCAGAGAAAGACAAAAAAAAATTTAAACCCATTTTTTAAAAAAATAACATTTGTTTTACTTTGTTATAAAAATCCCATATGTTCTTCAGGTAACATTTAGAAAATACAGGTAGATACAAAGAAAAAAAAATAGCCAACTATAATCCCAGTAACCAGAGATAATCCCATAGTCTTAGTGTGATTTCAAAGCAGAAAACATTGAGTGGTCTTTCGTGCTTTGTGTAAATTAGGTCAGCACTTCTCCAACTTGATTGAGCATTGGATTGACCCTGGAACTAAAACACAAATTCAGCAACCAAACATCCACTTGTGGTCTACCCCAAACCTAAGTCAGATTCTCCGCATGACTGGCCTTACTGTCTTTATTTTCAGAAAACTGCATAGGTGATTCTGGTGCACAATCAGTTGAAAAATGACTGCATTATTTACTAAAAATGATGAAAATGATAATAAACAATTGGAATTGTTAGGTGGGGATAAGGGGTATGCAGGTGGCAGGGCAGGTGGTTAGATATGCAGGTGGCAGGGCACGCGATAGGGGGATGTGGTCAAGGGCGAAGGGTCGTGATCAGTAAAAACAGAGGAAAGAAACCACAACAGCAAGAACTTGAGGTTAGAGACTTTTCCCAACTGGGAGCATGTGCAGAAGCTAGGAGCTTATGACCAAAGTTGACCTTTCCCTCATTAACATAGTAAAAATCACACCCCCTAGCGCCATGACAGTTCCAGAGCCAGACATATAAGGACAGAAAATGGGAGGGCACATGATTCCAGGAATCTCCACCCACTTTCCCAAACAGACATGAATATTCCACCACCAGCTTAACATATATTAGAGATTAGCATAAAGGACAGACCCTTAGCCTGGGATGATGCTGTTCCTTATTAGAACAGTTTGCTCTCTACTGACTTTGAGAGCATACTATACTTTCTACACTCTGTATTTAAACTCAGGTTGTCTCCACTCACAGGGACAGACCTGTTCCTCTCTCTGGAACTTACTTTTGCTTTGCAATAAAAGCTGTTTGTGTGGAAGTGCTTCGTGTCATCACTGTCATCACTCCGTCACACCAGCCCTGCTTGCAGTTCTTCTAAGCAAGGAGCCAAAGAACCAGGACAACATCTCTCAAAAACCACACCTGACAGAATGACACGATATTGAATTAAAAGAAAGATTTAAAGTGAGAGTGCACAAACTGGGTAAGTGATTTCTTTCTCACCTGCAGAATGTACATACAACTATTAAAACCTTAAATCAGGAGCAGAGAGCTCCCATACACGTAACTTTGTTTTGTGGTAAGAGAGCTCCAACCTTCATCTTGAAACTGCTTTGTGCACCTCCAACTCCAGCTCCAGACCACAAGCTTTAATCAGCAAATGCCTGCTTTTTGCCTGTGAATCGAACCTTCCCGTTAGCTGGCAACATGTTGGCTGGTATATTCATTTGCATCATATTCAAACTCCTAACTCCAAGTCTTAGATTCAGTATTTCTTTTGTTTGTAAACACTGGTATATAACTTATCTTTTTGGTTTAGATCTCTTGCTTTCTTCCTCTTCGAAATCCCTGTCTCATGATCCAACCTATGGAACCAAATAGGTTAACTACCCTGGGCTAACCCTGGGTTAATTCTGGGCCCATGAGATTCCTTCCAACTGATATTCTAAATTATAAAGAACAATTCAATAAAGTACCTGGTTAGAGATCCTTTTTAGAGATCTTCTTTTATTCTTCAAGACTCTATGCATATGTTTATATGCACTGGTGTACCCTTTTATCCATTCATTAAATACATATCGATCAAGCGCTGAGTATGTCCCAGGTACAGCAAGTCCTCACTTAACGTCATTTATAGGTTCTTGGAAACTGTGGTGATAAGTGAAGCGATATAAAACAAAACTAATTTTACAATAGGCTAATTGATACAAACAAGAGTTAAGTTCCTAAACTTAACGTAATTCTGGTCACAAAAACATCACCAAACTTCTAAATAAAGACCAAGACACTTCTAATATTAAACATTGAAATAAATGTGAGCTATAAATACATTTAAGAAAAATTAATAAAAACAAGTAAGATAATTATTTTAAGGTCTTAGGTTCCCCTAACCTATCCCAGCAGCTTGCTTGGTAGGCAAGGCAGGAACCACCCTGGACAGGCTGCCATTCCATCGTAGGGCACACTCACACACACCCACACACACCCACACTCACTCGGGCTGGGACAGTTTAGACACACCAATGAACCTAACATGCACATCTTTGGGATCTAGTAGGAACCAAAGTACCTGGAGAAAACTTACACAAACATTGAAAGAATGAGCAAACTCCATACAGACAGTGGCCCCTGCTGGGAATCAATTGTTTTTTTCCTATCCATGTTACAACAAGTTTGAATGACAAGGTGTTATTTGGGGACCTGCTGTTCTTCTTGGGGCTTAGGAATATACTAGCCAATAAAACATACAGTGTCCCTGCACACATGAGGCCTGCAATCTAATGGGGTAATACAGAAAAGAAAGCAACAAATTTGTAATATATCGGATAGTGATTAGTGCTATGAAGGAAAATAAAGCACCTTACGAAGATGTAACATTCTGGCCATTTTGTAAAAGATCATTATGAAAAGGCCTCCCTGAGAAGTATGGTGTCTATTGTTAATAAGACCTATAGATGTATATGGATGAGGAAAAGCGCTGTGTGTGTACCTAGAACCCAATGGCAGAAAAAGCTGAGGCTAGTGAGATATTGAAAAAGGGAGTTCAAATTTTTGGTATGCTATAGACTATGGTTAGGACTACAGAATTTACTCTCGGTGACTGGGAAGTCTTTGGAGGGTTTGAATACAAAAGCAACATTATCTGACAAATGTTTTTAAAAGGAAGATGCTGGCTGCTAAGAGGAGATCCTGTAGAGGGGCCAGAGTGAAGGTTATTGCAAATGTTTAGGTGAAGGTTAATGGGCACTTGCATGGGTCTGGTGGGAGTCGAGATGGAGATAAAATGTAAGGTTTTGAAGGTAGAACTGCCTGGATTCAGAGTGGAGTGAAAGAAGTTAGGTATGATAGAAAGGGAAGAGTATAGGGTGACTTTAAGGTGTTTCCTACTTTTCTTTATTACAAATAGTGCTGTAGTTATTATTTTTTGTAAATATGGAAAAATCTCTAAGGTGTATATCGAGAAGTATATTTTTTTAATTTGAGATCATGTGCATATTCTAATTATTAAATATTTGAAAATTGTACTCTAAAATGGTTACAATTGATATCCAACCATATAATTGTATTTTCTGGTGCTCCAATCCCTCAACAACACGTCAAAATGTTGGGCATATTAATTTTTGCCAATCTGATGGATATGATAGAGCATTTCATTACTTGCTTAATTACACTTCCCTATTAGTGAGCATTTTTAAAATTAATTTACCTTTCATCTTCTCTGTCTGCTTTGTTCATATCCTTGATCAAATATTTCTACTGAATTGTTATTTCTTATAAATTAATTAATGGAGAATATGTGTGTGTGTGTGTGTGTGTGTGTGTGTGAGCATGCATTCTTAATTTATGGCATAACTTGTTATGGAGCCATGTTTAATATAGATGTTCCCAAATTTATAAATTTTCCCTTATTTGTGTTTATTGTTTTACAAATGCTTCTATGTTCTGAGATCATAAAGATATTCTTGTTTTTCTTCTCATTTTTTGTTGTTTTGCTTTTCTATATGTAAGACTTCAGTCCACTTAGAGCTATTTTTTACATGGTCTGAGATAGTGTCTATTTTGTGTTTTACATTAATAATTGTATCCATCAGGATGGGCTAGTTTTATAATATAACAAATGGTTCTCCAATTTTCAGTGACAGGACAAGTTTACTTCTTACTCATGGTATACATCCAATATTGTGGAATGGGGCCCTGATCCACAAGTAACTCAAAGACTTAGACTGTGTTAGCTATCACAACTAATAGCTGGACCATCTGAGACATTCAGCCTCCTCCACTAGTGCTGCAGGGGAAGAGAGAGCACAGAGAGCACACACTTACTCTTTCCATCACTTCCACTTATAACCCATTCAGAATAAGTGTCCACATGGCTTGATTAACGTCAAGGCAACTCGGAAGTGAAATCTTCAATTTCCCTGCACAAAGGGAGAAAGAACCAGTAATGTCCACCACATAAAAATTTCTTTCTTTTTTTTTTTTTTGAGACAGAGTCTTACTCTTTTTGCCTGGGCTAGAGTGCCGTGGCATCAGCCTAGCTCACAGCAACCTCAAACTCCTGGGCTCAAGCCATCCTCCTGCCTCAGCCTCCCAAGTAGCTGGGACTACAGGAATGTGCCATCATGCCTGGCTAATTTTTTTATATATATTTTTAGTAGTCTGATTAATTTCTTTCTATTTTTAGTAGAGACAGGGTCTTGCTCTTGCTCAGGCTGGTCTCGAACTCCTGAGCTCAAACAATCCGCCCGCCTTGGCCTCCCAGAGTGCTAGGATTACAGGCGTGAGCCACCGTGCCCGGCCAAAAATTTCTTAAGATTATTTATTTCCTAAGATTACTGATTTGTGATGTCACAAATATATCAGATTCTAACATATGTGTACGTTTGTTTATTCACTCTATATTTTATTCTATTGTAATATTGGGCAAATTTTGCACGTTACTATTACTACTACTTTTTAATAAGTCCTCAAATGTGACAGAGTAGGAACCCAGCTTATTCTTCAATATTTGCTTCTTGCCTATAATTGGCTCCTAACTAATACATAAATTTTAAAAGCAGTATATCAAGTTCTGTAAAAAATCCCATTGAGTCAGGAACACTGTTACACTGCTGGTGGGACTGCAAATTAGTGCAACCTCTGTGGGAAAGAATTTGGAGATACCTCAGAGAGCTAAAAATAGAAATAACATTCAATCCAGCAATAGCACTATTAGGCATCTACCCAAAAGGGCACAAAACATTCTATGACAAAGACATCTGCACCCGAATGTTTATGGCAGCACAATTCACTATTGCAAGAATGTGGAAACAACCCAAGTGCCCGTCAATCCATGAGTGGATTATCAAAATTTGGTATATGTTTACAATGGAATATTACTCAATCATAAGA
>CAUYRB010038126.1:0-24132 GCA_963574695.1 Propithecus perrieri
TGTTATTCTTATATGTGCATTTATGTGTTGATCAGTAATCAATACATGAGTGGATTAATAAAATGTGGTATATGTATACCATGGAGTACTATTCAGCTTTAAGAAACAATGGTGATATAGCACCTCTTGTATACTCCTGGATAGAGCTGGAATGCATTCTACTAAGTGAGGTATCCCAGGAATGGAAAGACAAGCACCACATATACTCACCATCAAACTGGTATTAACTGATCAACACATAAATGCACATATAAGAATAACATCTATTGGATGTTGGGCAGGGGGGAGGGGGGAGGGCAACTGGGGAGGGTGGAGGAGGAGACGGGTATTTTCATACACAAAGAGTGCAATGCGCACCACCCAAAGGATGGACATATTTGAAACTCGGACTTGGGGGGGAGGGGGGGCAAGGGCAACATACATAACCTAAACATCTGTACCCGCATAATATGCTGAAATAAAAAATAAAAAAAATTAAAAAAAATTAAAAAAAAAAACTGTACAATCTAGTGAATAAGTCTGAGTTCCAGAGGTTTGGACATGAATATTAATTTACCTTAGGAAAGCTCTAGATTAGTCCTGAAGGAAAAAGAGATACATCCTAAATAGGTGAGGAAAAACAAGTTGAAAAGTAAAATTAAATGAATGAGGGAACTGACCAAGACTAATGACTTCATGGTAAATGTTAATTTGAGAAGAGTTATTTGAGGCTGCAGCAACCTGGTGAAAAATGCCCAACCATGTTGCCAAATCCTGAACTTGGAACAAGGCTACAGAATCAGATATGAGCTAAGTCTGAGGTTAACGTCAAAGAAGCTTCATCTTCTGTGCTAACTCCTCTCTACTGGCAGTGACTGTAATTGATTAGTGATGTCTGACATGGGTATGGGATAGAGACTGATAGTACTTGAGTCAGAGATTTGCCATTATTGATCTAGATAAAACCATATGAATAAGAATGAGAGTAAAATGAACCACTGAAGCTCAGGAAGGACTCTTAAAAATCATTTGATGCTGGGATTCACTCCACAATATGCGTGCCAGGTGGACCTCCACTAAAGTCCTCTAAAGATAGAGGATCTAATCTTAAAATACTGATTTCATCTTCAAAAAGCTCTAGCCATTAGAAAATTCTTTTGAAAATTAAAACGAAAGTAGACTTATTTTAACCTCTGTCCATTGTCTCAAGTTCTACTTTTCAAGAT
This sequence comes from Propithecus perrieri, assembly GCA_963574695.1. Lineage (NCBI taxonomy): Eukaryota > Metazoa > Chordata > Mammalia > Primates > Indriidae > Propithecus > Propithecus perrieri. Next base: position 1,206 of record CAUYRB010038126.1, read on the forward strand.
AATGTAAAGTAAGCTTAATCTTCACAATAAAATAATATCCAGAAAAATAAGCCTAAAGGTAACTGAATTATCTGACTTTCCCACTCTTTACAAAAAAGCAATTATTTAATCAAAGTGATGCTATGTTGACTATGTAATAAGATGCCATATCATCTTATCTCCTGCTTTTTAGTTGGCCAATATCAATACTTTCTGGGGAAAACCATTACTTATTTTCAGAGATGTCTATTTAAAGCATTCCTGGGGCCTCCCTCAGTTGTTAATTTAACGGTTTTTTTTGTTTTTATTTACTTATTTATTACCCATTTGCAAAAATCTATGTATATCTTACTATGTGCTCAGTATTAGGTTTAGATTTTAAAGAAATGTATCTTATTGTTCCTGCCTTCATGAAGCTTTTCCTGTACCAGGTAATGATACCATCACTCTTCCCTTACCTGGTGCATTTCGAATCAGTAGGAACCAGATAGAAAGTTCCTAAATTATGAGTCCTAAGGGAGTTATTCTCAGAAAGGCCCTGAAGAATTGTCTTGTTTCTACTTAAAGTCAGTAAGTTGACCCAATTTTATAGGTTGGTTCTTTTCTCTTGCTCCTTTTCCTTTAATCCCAAAGAGGCATCTTAAATTCCTCTTTGATGCCACGGTAACAAGAGCTCTTGATAAGGTGGCAACTATGTATATTTCTTTATTGAAAGGAAGCCATGTTTTATATCACACGTCCCAACACTCTCTTGATCGTACCTGATTAGCCCAGGCATGGCCATCTAACCCTAAGAAAGGCAATCCATAGTCTATAATACACACTGGTACAAAAGATCCATCAAGCAGAAAATGATAATTTTGTGGACCAAATAGATTCTTTTGAGAATTATAAGGGTAGATATGAGGATATGGTTGTTTGGTTGATTCTGGTAGAAGAGAAAAGGGGGTACATAATGAAGAACAGACACTCAGGAGAAGAACTGAATCATGTCAATGACAGAGAGCACCAAAGTAAGAATGAATCGATGCCTGCTTTTAAAGGGAAAAATATTGAAGAGTTCTTTGAGTTATCAGAGGTGTCATCTTCCTACTGGAGCTATTCTTCCCTCTTAAATATAGTCTTGTCTTTATGAGGCTCAGACACGTGGCCGATAATTCCATTATCTGTATTTTATTTGTATATTTACACTGAGAATGCATCCACCTTCACACTAGCTTTTGAAACAAGTGAATGAATCTGTTTCCCATTTGATCACAAAAATTCATCTAAGGCACATTTACACTCATTCTGTCTAAGGCACATGTACTCCAAGCATGATGGGGAGCAACTCATCATGCAGCATATTGTGGAATTCCAATAATAGAAGATTCACACATGCAGCACTATGCCCTAAGGAGTGACAATGACAAATAACTGTGTCCAAAGGAGAACAATAAAAACTGTGATTTATCTCATATAAAGAACATCTAAGGACTCTTGACACAGCTAGCTTAAGAAAATAAAAAGCTTAGAAGCTACGACAGCTAACTTCAAATATGTGAAGAGCAAATATAAAAGAGGAGTCTCAGACTCATTCTGTGTGTGCAAAAAGAAAGTCTGTGAGTTCTCCATCACAAGAAGAATTTTAAGGAGAATGGAGGTCCCCTTCTGTTTTACAATGGAAAGGTTGTTTCTGTATGAAGAGAGTTGGAAAGAGATAAATGACTAACTTGCTTCAATCCAAGACTCCATATCAAATGGCTTCTGGTTTTTAAAACTAAGAATTTATCTCAGGAAGATATTTTCAGTTTTAAAACTTAGGTAAAATGAAATTAGTGATTCTACCTGGAAAGTTACCCACCAACAGTAATTGATAGACAAGAAAACTAAGCACTTCCTAAAGAAAATAACTCACTGACATAAAATGATTTGTTTCTAAGGCTATGATTTGCATATCTGCTTTTAATTTTCACAGATCTCGAAAGATTAAGAGGCCTACAACAAAGGTCAAGAAAATGCCAGAAAAAGCTTTCTTAAAATTGTCATCTTTTTGAACTAATACCTCTTGTATTAACCTGGATGGGACTGGAGACCATTCTTCTAAGTGAAGTATCACAAGAACGGACAAACACCACATGTATTCACCATCAAATTGGAACTAATCGATCAACACTTATGTGCACGTATGGAAATAACACTCATCAGAAATCAAACAGGTGGGAAGGGGAGGAGAGGATGGGTAAATTCACACCTAACAGGTACAATGCACACTATTTGGGTTATGGGAACACTTATAACTTTGACTCAAACAGTACAAAACAATTTACGTAATCAAAACGTTTGTACCCCGTAATATTCTGAAATAAAAATAAAAAAGATTGTCACCTTTACTGGTGATGGAAAAGTGTTGGGTTTTATCTATACACTCTGAATCTTTTTCTATTTCAAAATAATAATATCCCAAACAACAGCATGTTTGATAGATTAAAAATAATCTAGACAGTTATAAAGTGCTTTTTTGAATGCAGATTTATGAAACCACAAAGCATTAGGTTAGAAAGGACAACTTCAGTTGCAGAAGGCTGATCTTAATGTTTTATTCAGTTGATGAATAAAAAATATTAACCATATTTATTAAAGAAAATGGTTAGAGTAAATTTGGAATAACAAGAAAAGAAGGACTCAAGAATCTTCATTTGGGCCAGGCGCAGTGGCTCACGCCTGTAATTTTAGCACTCTGGGAAGCCGAGGCAGGAGGAGCACTTGAGATCAGGAGTTTGAGACCAGCCTGAGCAAGAGCAAGACCCCGTCTCTACTAAAAATAGAAAAAAAATTAACCAGTCGACTAAAAATAGAAAAAAACAAACAAATTAGCCGGGCATGGTGGCTCGCGCCTGTAGTCCCAGCTACTTGGGAGGCTGAGGCAGGAGGATCACTTGAGCCCAGGAATTTGAGGTTGCTGTGAGCTAGGCTGATGCTACAGCACTCACTCTAGCCCTGGCAACAAAGCGAGACTCTGTCTCAAAAAAAAAAAAAAAAAAAGAATTTTCATTTGGATAGTGTAGTAAAAACAGAAAGAAAATAGACAAGCAGGACCCAATTCATACAGATTCTTATTGGCTACGTAAAGATGTTTGGAACTTACTTGTGGGTTTCTAACTCTTCTCCATCTCCCAGTGAACACAAGAAGTCTGTATTCCAGCAGTAAGATAGATATTTGGTTTTGTCTCTTTCTATGCTATATGGCTGCCATTGAAGGGTCTAGGGTCTAGGCAATAAAGAAAACACTATTTAAGCACCATAAGAAAATTCTCAAAGTTCTCCTCCTTCCACATTGAATCCACTTTTTTTCCTGAAATATTGTCACTTAAATGTTGTGATGGTAGCCTTTAGGTCCTTTGGGCTGTGCACACATATTTTGACTTTCTCTCTCTTTCACTCTGCTTGTCGTTAGGTGTGGCCATTTTACTTTCTCTGATGAATCAATTTGGACACAAGTGATATATGTGTTGCTTTTGGGCTGGAGTATCTACTGATACTAGACCTTCGAGAACTCTCTTTTCCCTCTGCCGCAGCAATGTCAAGTTTCTCATTCAGCCTGGATAGTGAACACATACAAAGAGGATGGCAACAGGGAGTCTCCAACCAATCCATATTGCGCTCACAGCATGAATGAGAAGAAAACAAAATAGAACAACAACAACAATAAAAACCCACCTTTCTTGTTTTATTCAACTGAGAGTTTGGGGTTCTTTGGTGTGGAATCATAACACAAAAATCCTGGCTGATATAGTTGTGTATATTAAACTTGTTTCATTAAGGAGCATTGTTAAGTGTGAGGAACATGTAGGAAGAACTAGAGAGGGGAAGAGTCTCCCTTCCTCTCTCAAACCCCCACCCAGATAAGTGAGAGTTGTGAACTTGGAAGGAAGATTGGATAATTGATTTTTGACCCATGGCTGTGTTAGTCTCAGATGAAGGGAGAATGGAGAGAAGATCAGTTAGGCCTGAACCTGAAAGAAATGAACACACTAAGAAGGGACCTTCAGCATGTTAGTGGCATCAGGCCTAGCCTACTGGGCTGAAAAATCACTAACTTGTTTGGATGACATGGGATTAGATTGTTTCTGGACACTAAAGCTAAAAGAAACTGAAACAAGGTTTCAATAGCTATAATGACAGGAAATTTCCCAAGTAGTTATTGGTGGAGACATCTTTTTACAACAAAAATCCAGACTGTTCCATGTAAGTGCAACGTTGGGGAAGCAAGCTCTTAGTGCTCAACCCCCTTCTCCACTATAAATGCTAGTGAGTTAGTTTTAAGAATGGAATAAAATAGTGTGTTAAAATTAGTTAGAAATACTTTTTTGTGTAAAGCAATTGATTTCAACAAAGAGTAAGGAAGTATTATGGATTTGTGGGTAAAGTTGTTTGAGTTCTAGATTCCTGTGTTATGAATGAATACATCTCCCACAGAGATCAAGACACTCTGATTTGGGGTTCACTCACCAGTCTGATATTAACCAGCTTGAACAAGTTGTTTTAATATTTCATATTTCTGGGCTTCATCTGTCTTGTGAGAATAATAACAGCTTATCTACCTGAAGGAAGGGGTCTGAACACATTATCTCTTAAAGTCCCTTCCAGCCCTAACCTATTTTTTATGAAATAAATACTTTGTCATTATTATGTCTATTACTGTGTCTACCAGTAGTGTTGATAACAGCCATGTGAATTTGGGGAGAATGAAAGGGCTGGGGAGGTAGGAAAGAGAAGGGAAGAAAGCAGAGTAGAAGAAGGAAAAGTAAAGATGAGATAATGGAGAGATGAAGCAACAAGTGGGACAAGGAGAAGAACTGGCACTCACCTTTGTTTTGTCTGTCATTTGAGATGTTTTCAGTTACAAGCGAAAACAAACAATAGTAAAAATGCAGATAATAAAATAAAAATGGTTAAAAATAAGGGAATTTATTGCCTTGTGGTTCTTACAAGTTAAGAAACATGGCAACTTCAAGCATAGTTTGAGCCAGAGGTTCATGATGTTAGTGGGGCTTTAATTTCTTTTCTCTAAAACTCTCGTGGCTATGCCTTCTGCCACGGGTTGACTTCATTCTCAAACTGGCTTCCCACACGGAGGCAAAATTGGCTGTAAGAGTTTCAGGTTTCATGAGTACACACTATGCTATCCACAAGAAGAGAGAACATTCTCGTCCCTGAAATCGGAGGAAACATACGGGAACTCACTCTGATTTGACCAGCCTGGGTCACATCTCCACCCCCGAACCAATCGCTGTGGTCTGCAGAGTCAAAGGCACAGACCGTTTCCCTTAGACTAGATCACATTTTTCATCCCTGCAGCTAAGATCAAATCCACTTCCTCAGAACCCTATGGATCTCCAAACAGGAAATGGAGGGTGTTAGGAAGGGAAGGAGGAAATAGAAACAGAAAGAAAACCAAAAATTCTCTATGGCACCTCAAAAAGGTGGCTGTGCATAGGATTTGGAATTCAATAGCGTTGGGTCCGGTGGATACTTCTGCCACTATATGGACTGTACAAGACTCAGATGCCTCCTTAAAATGGGGCAACAGAAGTTACCAGAATGGAGGCTCCACAAAGAAAGGAACTTTGTCTTGCTCAGCACTGTATTCCCAGTGCCTGGAACATTGACATGCACAAAGTAAGCCCTGAATAAATATGAATTAAATGAATGAACAGTACTTACCTCTTAATGTTTTTGTAAGATTTAAACTAGATAATGCATATGAAACACTTGGCACAGTGCCTGACACAGTAAGCTCCCAAGAAATGGCAGCAGCAGCAGTGGTTAGTGGTAGTAGAAATAATAGTAGTTGAGCAAGAAACGAAATAGAAGGATTTCTTTATGCTCTACCAAAGGTTAAAAATGTAGAAAAGATACAAAGTTAAAAAAAATACAGGGAAAATTTCTATTATAGACATGAAGATTTAATCAAATAAATCTTTTTCTTTTTAAACAGTTTATATTTTTACTGATTTTAAAAATAATTCATATGTCAAAAAGAAGCGACAATTACAGACTAGCATTGATATGAAGCAGTTTGGGCTGGCACACACAGCAGTAGGTGAGGCAGCTCGGAGTTACTGCAGCAGAGAAAATGGTAGTAGCTGACATTTATTGAGTATTAACTGTATGACAGGCACTGTTCTAAGACCTTAAATATAATTAATCATTTACTCCTCAAACAACTTTATGTGGCAGTACTACTACTTTTCCCATTATACGGATGAGGAAACTGAGATGCAGAAAGATAATGTGAACTTGGCCAAGTTTACACAGTAGGAAGCTGGCAGAGCCTAGGCTATACTTGGCTATTTCCAGACCTTGCTCTCAACCACTAGGATCTACTTTCTCTCTATTATATGGGCCATCCCTAAGGAGCTGTGTCTCTTTGAGGGACTTAGACTTTTTTTCCTGAGAATAATGGCTGGCCCTTGGAAGTTTTAGAAAAGAGAAAAAATATCAAACTTCATTAAAGTAAATATATATTTAATGTTCATTAGCATTCCTTTTATTGTAAAGAAAAAAAGTTTATTCTTTACACATAAGACACATAGATAACATGAACTCAGCACATATGAACACAGTAATTGATAGCTGACAATAACATGAAAGTGATAATCTTTTGCAACACAGAGAAAACATAGCAAGTCCTAGTCAAGAACACAAAAAGACCTACATCATCAACTTCTCAGCCAATATATTATATATTTGGAGGCCATCATGTCTTTTATGTCTAAGCTTATCTTGTGTTAGAAATACTGTAGGGGAGTATAGGAGTCTTCAGCTTTCAATGGGGCTTGCCAAGTTTTTGTTCCTTTACTCACTGCTCTGCAGACTCTCTTCTCTCTGCCACTCTCTCTGTGGAACCTATTGGCAGAGACAATTTGGAGGACAGGTGATTAGCTTAATTAATTAGACTTACTGATCCTCAACTCCACAAATGGTGGTGGTGTGGAAAGAATGTGGATTTGGGAGGTAGATAGACCTCAGTTTAAATTTCAACTCTAACACTTTTTTGCTGTGTTAGTACACAAGTCAGTGCAATAAATTCTGGGAGGTCATCCTAACATTTCTCCTTTCATCCCCCCAACTGTTATTTTAAACCAGCTTTCATCAAGTGAGAACTCATCAACCTTAGAAAAAGAGAGATTCTTTTTTCCCTGGCTAAGACCAGCCAGGGACAGAAGTGCTGTACCTTCTGTTGACATTGCCCTTTTGAAAGAATGGGTTGCTTCTTTGGGGCGATGACTTCACTTGGTGCATCATACTTTAAGACGTTGCATGGAGGTAGTTATTTATAAGGGCCTATAAGTATTAACAGTGGCAATTTCCTCTAATGCAGCATATTGCTACCTTGCCAAGTGACTCTGTCCAAGGGCTCATTAGAGACAGACAAACTGATTTAGCAAAGCAGGTGGCTCTCCCTCAACTCAAGTTTATTTCCATAGCTTTAGCTAAAGCATAACAGCAAAGGTTCTAAACGAGTCTAGCTGGAGTATGAGTGGTTTAGATTTCTCTAACTATCTGGTCTATTTTCAGAAATAATTTTGGAGGACAATGTCATAAGATGCTAGTGAGCTAATCTTCCTGCTACAACAATAATGAGCCCTAAGCTAAGCATCATTGTCTCACACACCTAACATAGGATCTGGCACATAGTATGCGCTTAAAAAATACTTCACAATGATCCAGTGAATGAATGAATAACCTTGGTTGCTTGATTTACATAAGTCAGAACCTTTAGAGTCAAAAGAGCTGGATGTAAAAAAGTTGTGCGACTTGGAGCAAATTACTTAATTCCTACCTCATTTTCTCATTTCATTTTCCATATCAAGTAGATCTCTAAGCCCTCACATTCTGCTTTCCTAAATATATCTCATTTTTCACTAAATTCTGGACCTCATATCTCTTGCTTAATCTTTTTGACTTGTTTTCCTTCTCTCACACTCTATATCTACCCTCCCCAGGCTTCCAGGGTGATCTAATCATGTCACTTCACCAGCTCCAAACCTTTTAATGACTCCCAAGATGGCAGGTAAGACCCCATTGGTGATTCAAATACAAAAAGACATATCTTTCACAAAACTTTGCTTCTTTTAAATGGCCTTGATGGGCCAGGGCCACCAAACCATATCAGCTGACTTCTGCTCACTGGCACAAGGAGGGGAGCACCCCACCCCTGCCCAACCCAACTCCAAAGTCCCATCCTCTCACCTTTGTGCCAGCTCTGGACATGGACTCTCTCTCAACCTAGATTGCAGTCCTGTCAACTAAAAGGGAAACCCAAATGTCATTTCCAATTTCCCCCAGAAGCTTTGCACAAAGAACAGAGCTGAGGTGACTGATTCTACTTTACATTTTGCTTCAAGCAAAATGATATGCTCTGAATTTTAAGCACCAAGTGCCCAGCAAGCCCCCAAATGCATTTTCCCAGGCTCTTTTCCTGAATAGTTTTTATAACCTCTTACTATCATGGGGGAAATTTAATCCATATGTTTCTGGTTCATTTACACTTAACTTATCAAAATGTTGTGCTGTAAGAATGATTTGATGTCAAAGAACCCTTGTGGGCCTCATTTATACACGTCTTTTCTTTGAACCAGGAAGTTAAGGTTTGCCAGAAAAAGCAGAAATCAACCCTGTGAAGCCTCCTTCTTTTTCTAAACTGAAACTTTAGAACGTCTTACAATGTGAGAACCTCTAAACCCTAAATGCCAGGGGTTTTATTGCTTAGACATCAGTGTGCTCTCTAATCCTTTTTTTCCTTTCTCTCCTTACCCCCTAACAGACAGTGTGTCGCCATTCTTAAAGAAATATTTGAGAAACAAAGAGTTAATTGAAGAAATGGCAGTAGAGTGAGGGGCAAAAAATAGTGACATGAAAGTAATGGAAGACTCTATGTCATTCAGGATAAACACATTTCCTTTCGATTTACTTAGCTAAAAGGGATGAATGTGCCATCATGTGACTTACCCCACAGACATCCATTAAGTCTGTATGAGATATCTTTGCTGGTCACCCTAGACCAATGTTGTTCAATGGAACATTCAGCACTCATAGAGACTGTGATGTTCAATACAACAGCCACATGTTGCTCTGGAGCACTTGAAATGTGACTATCATGACTGAGAAGCTAAATTTTTAATTTTGTTTTCTTTTAATTAAATTAAGTGTATTAATTTAAGTGGCTGCATTTGGCTAATGACTACTATATTGGACATTGCAGCTATGGACTCCACAGGGATGAAAGAGCCATAACGTCCTCTGTCTTTCAGCTTAAATGCATATAGGCCCTTTATGATGCAGCATGAATAAATTCTCAGTATTAAAGATGTCGGCCAATAGAGCTTTATAAGAGTAGAACAGTCTAATTGAATCAAGAATATATATTAAACTCCAATAGCACAAACCAATTCAAAGTTTCAGCAGTCTTTGTTTAATGATAGAATATTCTCTTAGAAAACATCCCTATCTATTATATGGAAAACAATTTGACCCATATAGTTTACTGTTTAGAGTAATTGGACTTGAAAGAGAATACGCCATGTTGGGAGTTATTGCCCATGGGATGGCCTATCTTGTAGTTTCATAGCTCATTCCTGTAATCACTTTCAATGTATTGATGAGACAAATAAATAATACATTGCTAAGCAGGTGAACTTTACTTTCAAATGTAATAGTTGATGTCCCCACAGGTACTTGAAGATAACACAAAAGGTTCATGACCATTTCTAATAGCTAAAAGATGCCATGTCTTAAGACAGCGTAAGATTTATATTAGTACTAGTACAATTAGTACAATCTTCAAAACAACTGAAAGTCAAAAGGGAAAGAAGAATCAGTCAAAACACCATTGGTCTATTTCAGATAAGAATACTTTTCTTAGAGGCCTACTAGCAGGAGAGAACTAGGCACATTGCTCTGGCTAGTGGCTACAGTGAGAACTAAAAGATAAATGTCTATATTTTCAACTTCAAATAGATTTTTACATCAATCACTAAGAGTCAAGAATTATCAGGGTGAGCCAATCTTCCACAGGGAACTCTCACACTCCACTTTCAAAATTAGCCTGCCCTTCTCACTGCACATTATAATTCTGGCCAAGTTGTAGAAAAGATGCTGACTTTCTTTCTTGGCCAGTGAGTATTTGGAAAAATCTCAAAATTGTTCATTAGGAAAAGGACAGGTTATTTGAGCAATGCTTGGAGATACTGAAGAAAAATTACAATTATCTCTGAGTCACTGGGGATCATGAGTCACCTATCCCTGACTATCTCCCAAATAATTAACAAATTAATTAACTATTAAATATTTCTTGAGTTCCTATCTTATGCATGGTGTGTGATGAAAACAGCTTTTGTTGGGTATCTCCACACTTCACTCATTCATCCACCTATTCATTCAACAGCAACTTGGAGCCTTGTGTTCTGCTACGCTAAACCACGGAAGTACTCAAGGGTACACTGGGACTCGATCATTAGTCTCACCAGATTGAAAACCTGGACTGACTGCACACTCTCGATGTTATTGCTTGGTTATGTCAAAGAGCCTTAACTAGGACACCTTTTTTTCACACATGCCTGGGAAATCCCTCCTGTCCTTTACCAAAGTTCAGTTTCCATTCCTTTCTCAGTCAGCAATGGCTGTGGACACCAGATGTCCGCCATGCTGAGCTGTGCTGCCTCGCTTTCCCCTGGGATTGACTATGAGGGAGGCTGTAAATGAAAAATGTTTCAAATAGGTCGTATTTTGTACTACACATGCACATTGTTCTACATTTTTCCAATGGCATTTCCCCCAACACTGCTTGGTGAACAAAAGTTCTTTGAAATGACACTAGAACATAATAGTGCATGCTTCCTATATCCCCACTTACTGCTAAGAATGTTGTTTTTGTTCCTGTTTTGTCTATCTCTCTAACTACTAGATTTTGGACATTTTCATGTCAAGTCTGCTATTTGAATGGGAGCTTGCATTCATTAAATGCCAACCACGTGGCAGACACTATTCTAAGTGTTTTACCTGCATTTGCTTTCTTAATCCATTCTCATAAAATTCCTATGAAGTAGGTACATAGTATTGTTCTCATTTTGCAAAAAAAAAAAAGGAAACAGACTTAGAGAGGCTCATTTGCCCAAATTCGCCCAGCATGTAATTAAAGGAGCCAAAGCATAGCTGCCATATATCAAGTTCTTCTGCTTCCTAAACTCATGCTTTCAATCTCTCCCCTATTCTGCTGCCATTTAGGCTCAAAACAAAGTCTTCTTAGTAGGAAATTATTAAGGTGACATACTTTTTCAGATACATCCAGAAAATCCATTCCCAGGAAACTTGTATTTCTGGAAAAAAATACTAAAATTATACCAACATATAATAAATATTTTGCTAAAATCCCAATATGCATATTTTTGGAGAACTGTAGGTGAGATGACCTGTATAGAATCTTACCTTGTTATAATGTTGAAGTAGAGACATACACTGAGGATTAATATATCATTACTAATAATCATACAAGAAGGTCAATATTGATAAAATGACTAAAAATAACGAATGAAAATAACTACTATATATTCGGGGCTTGCTCTATGATATACACAGCACTTTGTCACCTTTATCTCTGAGAGATACAGACAGTAACTCACTCAAGGCCATGCATTTATAGTGGCATTGGGGCAGAAACCAAACCCAGTTCTATCTACCTTTAGAGTACATATTCTCCACATTCAACTGCACCACCTTGAGAATGCAAGTGGGAAAAATTCATAGCAGGTCAAGAACTGTAGGAAAATGAGAGCTGTTGGGCTGTGAACCTCTGTACCTCATGGTTATGCAAGAGCCAAGTCAACACTTCAACTGTGATTTGCATGTACCCTCTTCATATAAGGATTTCTCCACAGGATTCATCGCCTACCTGGAGCCTGAAATCATTGTTCCTAGAAGGAAAAAGGCTAAGAAATATGCAGCTATAGAGTGAGTTTCTGACTCAGCAAAGAATAAATATCTGCTTGACAGACCTTTAACTTCTTTACAGCAGCGAAACATGACACTGGAGAGGAAAAGAAGCTTAAGGAGAGTAGAAGAATGATCAACCTGATTTAGGGCCACCATTTGTATTTCCTGTAAAGATCTTAAGGCCCGAGTCACACATCAGAAGGTCCAAGGGTCCTCACTGTCTATGGCTTGAAGTTTAATGCTGCTGCCAAGAACCAACTGGCATCAGTAACTGTTACCTCGAAAACTCTGATGGAAAGTGTATACTAAGGGGCATTCATCCACTCAGCAGGACCATAATTTTATGAAAGGTAGTTAGCATTGGCAGGTGAGCCATAATATATCTGACCTTCACTTGTGAATCAAACAGCAGGTAGAGAAACCACTGGACAATATATCTACTGCCATCAGTTTGTTCATAAAATACAGCATACTTCCCAGGACAACCACAGATGGATAAAACAGCATGCTGTTTGGATCATCCCTGAGCCTGTAGGTTGGACTAAAATGAAAAGCTTTGGTAATCTTCCCACCAAAAAAAGTTTGTTCCTGACCTGTCACCACTTGTATTAATGCCACAGCTGCAGACCAGTGTCTGAAACCACTAACTGGCCTAAAAAGTAGAAGGCAGCATTCAATAGAAACAGCTTCTAACACCCCAGATGAAATGGTCCAAATTTAATGATCCAAAAAGAGAGACTGATTTGTTTTTCACCATATCAAAGGCAAAGAGATCTTTTACAACTTGCAGTTCTGTGCCCTCATTCATCAAAGCTACACATCTCTGTACCAGAGTTCATAATTTAAAAAGATGGACTTTATCTCTTCATCAAAATTTTGTTGGCCAAGTACTATGTGCAGGTGCTGATGATATAAAGACAAATAAGACCACTCATATCCAGCCATTTAAAGGTTCACAAGCAAGAAAATGAGTGTTTATATTAGGGAGAGAGTTATGCAATTGATTTTCAGAGCCTGTGTGGCATATTGGGGAGTATAAAATAATACATAATCAGTTCTTCCTGGGGGTGGGCCAGGAGAATCTTCATAGAGGACCTCCTCTGTGAAGTCTTATAAAATGTGTATAGGATTACCAAGTCGGAAAGTGAGATATGAAAGCCATCCCAGCAGAGGAAACTACATGAACGAGGATAGACACATACCATATTAGAAAAGCTGTTAGCAGTTGGTTTGGCTGCAGATAGCCTGTGACATGGGGCATGTGAGATAATGCTGAAAGTGGGCTAGGGTCAGACCATGGATAGGGTAGACTAATGAGAGCAAACTCGGATTCACAGAGGAGCTAAATAAAATTATGGATAACTGGCCTCATGCTAGGAGATTATGACTTACCATTGCATTTGCATATGACTTACCTGCATTTTCGACAACATCTCCAACTACCAACAATAACTAATACTGATGCAGCCAGTCTTTGAAGAGTTTTAACAAAGAAAAAAGCATGATCTGATTTATACTTTAGAAAGATCATTCCAGGAATAGTCTTGGCATAGGCATTTGAAGGGGTGAGGACTGAAGCCAACGAGATCCTTTTAATCAGTATATGGCCATACTTTAGAGATAAGAAACTGATGCTCAGAGAGGTTAAGTTACTTCCCAAATCTGTAGAGCTGATAAAAGAGGTAGAATTTGAAGCCAGATCTTTATGACCAAAAAAGTCTTTACTGCGATGTACCTTACACCATTGCTGCAGAGATTCTGTCTAAGATAACTAAGTCTTAGTGCAAGGGACTGGAAACAAAGGAAATCAGCCCTGACCAGTTGAAGCTCCTAATATAAAAATACAGGCAATCCCCGGTCACAGACACACACTTGTTGGAACTAGGTGCTTTTGTTGATTAGAATCCAATTCTCTGACCATCCTGTAATTCCAGTGCAACATAATTGAAATTCATTTAGTTGCCATCATATTCCAGCAGATAATTAGAAAAGTAGTACACACTTTAAGTACATTGTCCGTTTAAGCTGCACTATGATGTAAAAGGTGAATAAAGCAAACAGAGGCTACTGCTAGAAATTACTAATAATTTAGCCTTTCCCTGTCCAAGGCTTTTAGTTTGCATGTTCTTATGTAACCATCACAACAACCTTATGAAGTATGAAAGATAAGCCCAGAGAGGTTTAGTAATATGCTCAAGATCACATAGCACCGGTTGGAAGCAAACCTTGGACTATCTGACTCTAAAGCCTCTTCTCTCTCCATCATTTTATTTTCCAACCATCTTAGTTGTGGATCATTGCCTACCTAGCCTGGCCCCCTCCCTCTGTGGAAAGTGTCATGGACATGGTGGGATCAGGGGAATGAAGTTGTTTCCTTCTAGATATCACAGTTTAAAAACCACTGGTGAAAAGAGTAAAGAAACCTGTTGTAAGTGGGGTTCCCCAGGAATCAGACTTTGGTACAGAGAGAAGCTTCTGGAAAGTTATTGGGGAGTGTTTGGGATCAACACCTGTACAGAAATGGAAGAAAGACAGATTAGGCAATAGGAAGAAACTAAGTTTGATACAGTCACAGAAAGGCCTTAACCAAACCCATGAGGAACTCTGACATTGGATGGCTCTTCTGTGTTGTTCCAAGTTGAGGTGACAGACACACCCCCATCAGCTAGTCATTGGATGCAGGCTGACCCTGGGAAGATGTGTGGCCTCAGTCAAGCCAGATCTCTTCAGCAGAGGGAGAAGTTTGACAGCATCTGGAGGAAGAAGTCCTTCTGTCATGAAGGGCATTCTGGGTGGCTCAGCACACTGTCCATTACAAGGCATATGTCTTCTCTCTCTTGCTCTGCTAGAGGGAAGTCCTTTGGCTTGGGATGGCTGAGAAAGACTATCCAGTAGTGGCGCATTGGCCACATCCTAATGGATGATACAAGCTAAAGGAAAGGAAGTGTCCAAGCCACTTTTCTGTTTCATGTGTGAACACAAATATCAGAAATGTGGTATTTGTCATCCCATCGTGTGTGGGATGTTTATTCATTCTTTTATTTATTTAACAAATCACAAATTTTCCTAGGCACTCACCCTCACTCATAATACAATATAAAGAGAAATAAAAGAGCAAGCCTGTCGTACTTTAATCAGCTAGTGCCGGGAGTGCTGGGAAGTGAGCAGGACTGAGTAGTACGTCCCTGTTGGTGCATCGCAGGAGGTCTAACAGCATTCATAGACATTTTACGTTGTTGAGTTCTCTGGGTAGATGGATAGGAGAATTTTCTAAGAGAATTGAGGTCTAAAGCAACCTCCCCCACTTTAAGTCATAGAGATAGGCCACGGCACTCCATAGTTACAGGGTAGGTAGATTGAGGGTGGGAGAAGATGAAAATACCCAAGATGCAATGAAGTTGCATCCCAGCAAGAAGAACCACTGTAATTAGGAATAAGACAACGATAATCATAGAGTTGAAACTGGAGGTTCTTTGTAAAAGTGAGAGCTGCCCTACAGAGAAAGTTGGATCTCAAGCAAGATGCACAAATGTTTTAGAATTTGTGGCTGTAAAGTCTCTGCCACTTTAATGATTACTCAGTGACTATGAGTGCCAGACTATTTGTATTAATACTCTAATGTAATTTGTAGCTTTTATGTTTGTCACACATTGGGACCATTTTCTGTTAATTTATTTTATTTTTCTATTAATACTAATGGTGAAGAAAGGGCAGTAGCACACACCATCTGTAATGTATAATAGCTATATCTCTAAGGAGCACGTGGAGAGGTAAAAGGGATATGCCTTTCCTAAACTAATTATGTCAAGGTTGTCATTGGAAGGGTTTATTTTCATTACAATCCAGAGGGTAAGACCAGTTTTCCTTAGCTAGGCTGAGAATTTCTAGAATAAAAATTAAAACTTTGCCAAAGTCAAAGACATCTAAAGGATTTCACCCTTGGTGCCAGTTGCGTTTAATCCTTTCATCCAACAAATATTTATTCAACACCTACTATGACCATGTCCTGGGAATGACACAGTGAGCATCCTAGGGAACCTGCTGCTGAGCAGTTTCATTCTAGTAACTTCTCAGCCCACGCAGAGTAGCAATAAGGCAACTGGTCATACCCCATTGTGGGTTTGGTTAAGAAGGACATAGGGAACATGTATTTGCCATCTTTAATGCAGGCTTATTGAGGAGAAAGAACTAATGTTGCTTGATTTTCCATGATTTTCTATCCCTAGCACTCAACAGAGCCAGACAGGCAGAAGTTATTCAATGAATAGTTTTTGAATGAGTGAATGAATTACCCAGATCCATGCATGTTTTTGTCAGGGTGACTCTCTTAGCTACCAAACAGCACGCCACTTTTCATGAGATCTGGCCTCGGGAATTTTGTATCAGTGTATAGATCTTCCTGGAAGGAAAGTAACCTGAGCCATTTATTTAAGCAAAGGGCTTATCTTTTCATGAAGACCCCTACACCAAGGGCCTTCCACATCCCAGTGACCTTATTATCAAAGATAAACACAGAAGACCCTTTGGGATAGGAGACACACATTCAGAAGCCAGTCAGTGCCCTTCAAAACAAAGGTGTTCCTTTCTTCAATCATTCCAATTCTGTTGATGGTCGGTTATGTGTCACACATGGTGCTGGGCACTAAGTAATTCAGTAGTGACCACAGCAATTTGCTCTTGAGGACCTCACAGACTGGTGAAGAGAAATAAACGTAATAGCTAGCACTTACTGAGTGCTTAGCATCTGTACTCCATCAAATCTCTAAGGAACTCTATCAGATACATGGTATTACCTGATACCGTCTATCATCTGATACCATCTATCTGGAACCTCAGGTAGATTGGATAATTTGCTCAAGGTCACACATGACTATTTATACCTGGCAAACCCAGCATTACAACTTGTGGATGTCTAACACCATAATGCATGCTCTTCACAAGTATCATGCAGCCTCCTACTAATAATTCCATAGATATGTCTGGACACACGTTTTTCAGAGTCAATATAGCCAAGTTGTCAAGAGCCAGATTGCCTGGGTTCAAGTCTTGCCTCTCCCATTTAACAACATATTTAATCTGCATCTCTGTTTCTTTACTCATAAATATGAATAATAATAATAGTGCCTACCTCAGAGTATTGTTGTGACTATTGTGAGTAAAATGAGATGCTCAAAATACACAGAAGCTCACTTAGTAAGTGCTATCTAAATGCTAGCCCTGGTCATTAGGGAAATTATTTTCATTTTCTTTTCTCTGAAACTGGTTTTGCTGATGGGCCTGTTTGTACATAGGAGCATATACCAGAAAAGAGAGGATGATTTTTCTCCGGCACATTTAGGGGACTGAATTATTAACCTTCCTAAGTCTGAAAGTAGCATCAGACTCAGGCTATACTCATGCATAGAAGCAGTCAGGGAAGAGGGGGAATTGAATGCTGCCTCCACCATTTTACGAGTTAAATTGGGCTTTCCCATCTAGGAACCACGTAAAAACAAATCAAATTTTCCCACTAAATCCTCTCTTCTTTCAGTTTTCTTTCTCAGTAACTTAGATGCAAAGAGCTGAAAGCACACCCAGGGCAGATACATGCTTTCAGAGGAAAGGTCAAAATTTATGAAGCACTTCAGCAGCTCAAGTGCTTTTACAGAAAATGGGGAAACATTCAATTCACACTAAGGCTTTTAAATTCCTGGAAATATCATATCATTTTTAAAGAATTCTAATTTAGCTTATTTATGGAGTATTGTTAAAGATAACTTTTTAAATATGCTAGGCCTTTGTGTCTCAGTGTTGTACACTGAGTTTTCACTCCTTTGTGGGACTAAAGAATAAAAATAAACAACCTAAAGCAGGTACCAGGAAATCAAATGAACAAATTCCCTTTGGGAAGCTGAGTAGAGACTTTTAAGCATAGGTAGAAATAGAAGAATCTTTAGAACCTTCAGAACAGTAGAAGTTAAGCTGCCCAAGGCATTAGGAATGCCTTAGCAGAAGAGAAATAAGTATGAGTGCATGCCATGCATAAGTATGTGCACATGTTTGTGTACATGCATACATATTCATGTGTGTGCATGTATGTGTACACATGTGCAATCATGCACAGATGTGTGTATGCATCCATATATGGGTGTCAAATTTGGGCAGAGAGCCCTCTGTTCATCTGGGAAAGGGAGAGGACCCAAATTTCACTGTACTGCTTGTGAGTCATGAGGTCATCAGAAAACATGAGCTAGTGAATTAGATGGTATTTCTTGGGGGGCAATAACCATACCTCCTATCTTTTACTGCATGTAAAAGGCTACACTCATTGTAGATAAATCGCTTAAAATCTTCCCTAAAGCCCTATGAGATAGCCATTAATTTCCACATTTTACAAAAGAGGAAAATGAGTCTCAGAAAGGTTGACAACAGGGTTTGAACCCAGGTTTCAATGGCTCCAAAGCCTCACTCTTTCTATGGAACCCAACTGCTGGGGAAGTCTCTGTTTCCGTAACAACTGCATCATTTGTGGTGCCTGGAAAATCCTCTGTCAATAGGCTTTTACACATTTAATATGTGGGAGAGAAAAGCATTTTAAAAAATTAGATGCATTATATCCAATAATCCATAGCTAAAGACTTAAAGGTGGGCACAATAATCAAACATGCTTTGAAAAGTCAGCAGGTTTTGAAGAGAGCTTTTCTAATAAACCTGTGTTCCACAGCTTGCCTTGAGCACTACCTTCCAATTACTCAGTATGGTATTTCTATTTGTTTTTAAAAATATATTTTCACTTGTCCGTCTCTCCTAACCAAGGTACTCAATAAATATATGTTGAATGAATATTGAATGAAGGTAGAAAAAAATAATTCAAGGGTCATGGAATAACCTCATGAATTGTATAGTTTTATTTCATTGATCTTTCTGAAAAATACTCTCATAAAGACAACATAAATGGCATTGAATTCAAATGAATGAGATTTGATTTTCCATGAAGAAACAAAGCCATTAACTCTAGGATATTATAATTTGTGTTTTCTCAATAACCTCACAAGGCTTACAGAATGTTGTATTAGTTAAAGTAATGGTAGCTGCTATAATCAATACATCACAAATTCCAATGGTTTAACCCAATAAAAGTTTACTCCTCACTCATATAAGAGCCCAACACATCCATTCTTTTTTTGGCATGCAGCTTTCCTTTATGGAAAAATTCAGGGACCGAGTCCCTATAGTCTTGTGTCTCTGCCATCCCAAAGGACTTTGGAGCTAGATAAGGGGAAAGAGAGAGAAAAAAGATACACCTACTTCTTTAAAACCCTGACTCAGAGCAATACATATCCCCTCCTTCCATATTCCACTAGAGAGTTCATGGCTAGTTCATGACAAGTCCGTACAAGGGAGGTTGAAAAATATGGTCCCTGTTGGGGCAGCCACCTTTCATCAGCAACAACTCCACACTATTGAGGGGGAAACACTACTTTCTGGTAGACTCTGCCATTCATACATTCCCTAGATATGCTTAGACTCCCAAGGGGAATGGCATTTATCACCTGTGGTCAGCACTGTATTCAATTCTTCTCATATATTATCTTAATCTTTCCCAAAGCTCTGTGAAATATTATCCTATTGGAAAAAGAAATTAAGTCTCGAAGGGATGTGACTAGTAGGCCAAGACGATCACCTGTTGGTGACAGAACACGGGTTTCAATCTGGTACAGCTGATTTCAAAACCCATCCTCTACTCACTGAACCAAAAAAGAATTCACATTGCCAAGGATTTGCATGTTTCTTCAAAAGAATCTAAGTAGTAGCTGAATTCATGCTTCACATTATTGGATTGGACTGAACTTCAAACTATATTGGACATTATTACTCACCCCCTCTGATTAGTGGGTGAGAAGCAAGGAAGGATATTTAAATTACTTACAGACAAAACAGCTTTATCAGTACATCTAAGTTGAATGAGTTAATCTTCTGCTCTGTGATACAATCAATTGTTAAACAACAAAATTGTAGAAAGGACTGGAATGCAACTGGGTTTCAGGACAACTGAAATTAAGGATGCAAATGCTCAAAAAGAGGGAGAGAGATACAGAGAGAAACAAGACAAATATATACAGATAGATTATATATATATACACAGAGAGAGAGAGAGACACAGAAGAGATATATAGATACACATATATAAATAGATGTATACAGATACATAGATATATGGAGATACATACCTCTATAAATGTATATATAGATATACATCATCTTGACTTCTCTGTCTCTGTGAAATTTAGTCATCTCTACTAAAGGATAGCTTCCTCATATGATTCCATTTATATGAAGTGTTTATAATAGGTCAAATCACAGACAGAGAGTAGATTAGTAGTTGTCAGAGAATATAGGGAAAGGAAAGGAACTGCTAATGGGTACAGGGTTTAATTTGGAGGTCATGAAAATATTCTGGAATTACTGGTGAAAATTGTACAACGATGAATATAATAAAAGCCACTGAGTTATACTCTTTAAAATAGTGAATTTTACAGTATATGAATTATATCTCAACAATGATATTATTAAAAAAAAAAAAAAGAATGGCTTCCTCTGGCAAATTCCAGGTGTCCTATATTGTGGCTCTTATCATCAGAGGCTGACTCTTTCCCAGATCCAGGTCAAACAAATAGAACAAAACACATCCAAAGAAGGAAAAGCTATTTCTTTCTCCATCAGCTTTGGGCAAGGTGGCATGATCACATTACACAGATATAGGACTGCGGTCTCACTTCTGTGAATATGACTACTCTAAGAGAATGGGGAAATCATTGCAGAAACAATCAGTTACAGCAGAGTTATCTAATATATCAGACTTTGTGCTCGCACTCCCCTCCCCTCTATATATATATATACACGCACACACCGCCCAAGAAACTATGTCATCAGAGAGGTCACATCAATTCATGTGTGTCCAATTTTATCTTTGTAAATGTAATAACAGTATCTCTACCATTTGATCATAGTAACTAAAAAAGGTGATATAATATGTGCAAAGTACTAAAGCACTTAACATGGAGGATACACATAAATAGGTGCCTCATACATGTTAAAGAAGCAATGGTACAAACAATTAGCGAAAAAATGGTGAAGCGATTGGTGCAACCAATTCCAAAATATTGAGCACACATGGACCCTCAACCAAGAAGAAAAATGAATGGCCACGGGAGCTGGCTTTTCTCATTTGTCTTCCTGACCAGTTGATTAATTAAGATAGACTTAGAGTCACTACTGTTTGCAAAGTCTAGAGCAGGACACTGTAAAGGGGCTATAAATAATAGCAGTAATGTGTCACAATTTCACATTCTATCAAATATTTTTATATCTACTCTCTGTTTTTCTAATCCTTTTTCTACCTAGAGAAATCCTGTTCATGCTTCAAGATCTAAATCATGTGTCACCCCCTCTCTGAGGCCTTTGCTGATCTTGCCACTACCACAGGAAGAATTTACCATCTCTTCTTCTGTATTCTTATGGTAATATATTCACACTTCTTGTGTAGTATTTAACACATCAGTAGATTTTACACACCATATTATAAATATTGCAACGGTGGTCTAAAGTCTAACACAGCATTCAGCAAATGACAGCTGCTCAAGAACAGTTTGTTGAATGTAAGAATAAAAAATATGTAAAGGAACAGTGCCTGGCACCTGGTAACAACACAAAAATATTTGTTAAATTCAATTAAATTTAGTTATCTTAAAGGATATACGAATTAGCTAGGACAGGAAATTTGTTCTAATTTTTACCATAGAGAGAGAGAGAGAGAAAGAATGAAAAAATGACTTTCCCAAAGAAACATGTTAAAGAAATGCTAACGCTAAATTCAGCAAGTGTAATAAATTTTCCTCCTGATTTCTAATTTAGCACCTTTTCCATTTCATTGTATTGTCTGAAAAGAAATTTTTTTAAAAAAAACTCAACGACAAAGTGAAAATTTAGAATCAAACCAATGGTTGATGAATATGGCTTCTTCTTTGAGACATTTGTCATCAAGTGAACCCAATCATCTTGCTTTTAAAGTTGTCACTATTCACATAGCCTTTGCCTCTTCTGACTCCTCTACTGCAAGGACTCTTGGAATCTATTAGGTAAGGATGGGTATTCTTTGGACAAAACCTCATGGCTTCGGGAGAGAAAGGCTGCCTTGGATTCGTGCCGGTCATTAGGTGGGATGCTTTGACTTGACCAAGGCACACAGCTAATCAGGATAGACTGAGAACTAGAACCGTTATCTGCATTCTCCCAAGACAGTACACTTCCCCTGACCAACATGCGATGATAGCCATCATCAACTGACAGTCATACACATATAGCTAAATAACTGTCTTTTCTTTTGTGAGAAGGAAAGAGGAAACAGATCAAAAGGTAAATGCAATTTCAAATGCATTGAATTCAATTTTTACTTCTTGCCTATATGCTTGGTAGAAATGTCTGTAGTTATGTTGATCCTGCAACAAGTCGTTTGAAGTTGGAGGCCTCTTGTGTTGATTAAGTTCACAGATACTTTTTGTCCTACAGATCTACAAGCTAATCAAGGCTTAAAATTCCAACTATTGGCCAGAACTTCAATGCTTTGGAAAATGGTTTTCTGTATTTGTAATTTATTTTCCATCATAAAGCTGACATTTTTTTTTTTTTGGTATGGAAGGTAGTTTTTTTTTTCTTTTTCTTTTATTTCAGCATATTATGGGGGTACAGATGTTTAGGTTACGTATGTTGCCCTTGGTCCCCCCCCTAAGTCCGTGTTTCAAATATGTCCATCCTTCGGGTGGTACGCATTGCACTCTTTGTGTATACAAATACCCGTCCCCTCCTCCCTCCTCCCCCCTCCCCCCGCCCAACATCCAATAGATGTTATTCTTATATGTGCATTTATGTGTTGATTAGTTAATACCAATTTGATGGTGAGTACAAATGGATCCCGTTCTTCTGCTCTTGTGGT